>JAFEMH010004256.1:0-219199 GCA_022495995.1 Adenophora triphylla var. japonica
TTGGGAAAAAAGGTAATATGCTTAATGCTTTGCCTATATTTCTCCAGGTTGGGATTTGATGAGGAGCTGCCTGTTATCTAGATGAGTCAAGATAAATTGGAAGCCACATAATGCCTCAGTAAGGGTCAACGCGTGCTCAACAAATATGTCATCACCCTTTCGCTTGAACTTTGGGTGCTCTTTCTATTGTAGTACAAAGACTATGTCTCCAGTAAGAGTGTCAGGGTATAGGGTGTATAGGGTATAGGGTTTAGGGTTTAGGGTTTAGGGTTTAGGGTTTAGGGGTTAGGGTTTAGGGGTTAGGGTTTAGGGTTAGGGTTTAGGGTTTAGGGTTTAGGGTTTAGGGGTTAGGGGTTAGGGGATATAAGAATTGCAAGGGTTCTTGTAGCTATTCCCAAATTGGTAAATTGCATACAATTTTAAATTTTTTATCCAAAATAAAACAAAAACAAGATTAGTCCAAAATTAGGAAACTAACCAATTATTGTCTCATAAGTCGAACCCAGATTCGGACCCAGACAGGAAGGGAGAGAATTGAAATGTGGAATTACTCAAATTAAAGATGAAATAGCACTGTGGTAAGAGCGGCTCGATATTTGTTTTTTTCAAATTCAATTGCTGGAGAGAGAGAGAGAGAGTGAGGATGGGAGTGAGGGATTTAGAGGCTAGGTGTCCGATTAATTTGGTTTGAAAGTTTGAATTGGATTATCTCGCTTGTTGTTCGTTCGGAAATTTTGAAATTTTAAATGAGCGCCAAGATAGAGTGTCGAGCTTCATCGGCTTCTCCTGAATGTAATTTTCTGTCCATTTTGCATACCCTTCTCCACAACCACTTCCAAGACCTTCTTCTCCTGTACAACCATTTCGCCCTTGCATTGTGGGCAGCGGTCTTTCTCCTGGAAATTTTGAATTTTTTTTTTTTTATTAAACACCGACGGAATATTTCCGTCGCTGATAAATAAAAAATTATTAAATTATCAGCGGCGGAAATATTCCGTCGGTGTTTATTAAAAAAAAAAAAAAACCATTTAATTTCACCGGCGGAATAATTCCGTCGCTGTTAAAGATTTAGCGGCGGAATTTTCCGTCGGTAAATCAACCGCCAAATTAGCGGCGGAAATAAACGAATATTCGAGGAATATTCTTTTTAGCGGCGGAATTTAGCGGCGGAATTAAATTCCGTCGCTAAATTTGACGCCAAAATAATTCCGACGCTAAATACTATATTCCGTCGCTAAATAGCGACGGAATCTCTCCGTCGCTGTTTTTTCCGTCGCTAAATGACCTGTTTCTGGTAGTGTCTCCTTCCCGAAAGCGAGGTCCCAAAAACATCCGCGAAAGACAACCGCATTCGCCGCGCGCGAATCCCGGGTAATTTCACTAGCCTCTCATTTTTTTTATTTTATTTTTCACTTCCTCACCTTTTGCCTAGGTACCATTTCCGGTTTTCACCTAGCCACTCTCTTTTTTTATTATTTATTTATTATTTTATTTATATTTTTTTTAATTTTTTTTTAAAAAGAAATTACATATACAATATTCATCATTCCCCCATGCTTAAACTAGACATTGCCCTCAATGGCAATAAATCATAAAAGCGGAACAATAAAACATGGGGGAAAGGGCACCAAGAGAACTAAATAGGGGACATGGAGGCCCCACCTGTGAATGTGTGCCCAAATTCTATTTTTTTTTAGATTGGATTCACGCGAGTTTGAAAACATCCGGTTTAATTTGAAAAACGGAGTCGCCACGCCATTTTGATTTCCTCAAAACTTTGAAAAAAAGGATTTTAGGGTTCGGAGGTTAAGTTACCCCTTGGAAAGAACGGATCGTCGTTCACCCAAGGTGCCTTGCCGTAGCAAGTCTCCCTAGATTCCATTTTTTCGTGCTTGCTTGCGTGCTTTCTTGTGTGCATGTGTTGAAAAGAGAGGGGGATGTTCCAAGTTGTCTTTCCGGACGTACAAACCATTTAGTTGGTTGTCGCTCGAGATTCCTTGGATTTTTTATGTGTTCGGGACTTTGATCCCGTCCTCATCTTGGACTTGTGATCATCGCTATTTGACCTTGGGTCTTTGCGTGATCGATAGAAGGACTCTCTTATATAGTCCAAAATGGGGTTTTTTAGGAAAGGAGTGACCTTAGCCCATCAATCCTACGCCTTGAGATGATTGAGCTTATATGAGAGCTATCATGCTCATCTCAAGCGATAATCGGAGATATAGGTTCAAGGTTTTATCCCTTTCTAAAGAGATTGTGGCACCTTTAATGGAAGAAACAGTGTAAAGATGGGATCTTTACACCGATTCATACCGTAGGTTGCTAATGGGGACATGGGGGGATGCATGTAAAAATGACATTTTTAGTGAAAAGATGACATTTTTGGGTGCAAAGGATGCTTTTTGATTGCAAATGATGCTTTTTGATGTAAAGAAATGATTTTTATGCAAATGATGCATTTTTATGTGGAAAAATAGCATTTTTTAGGCAAAGAATGCTTCTTCATGCAAAGAAATGATCTTTAATGCAAAGGATGCATTTTTATGTGTGAAAATGAGTTTTAGGATGCAAAGGATGCTTTTTGAATATAAAGATTATATTTTTATATGCAAAGGATGCATAAAGATATCATTTTTATGTAAAAAAGGATTTTCAGGTGCAAAGGATGCACCTTTAATGCAAATATTACATTTTTATGGGCAAAGGATGCTTATTTCATGCAAAGGATGCAAAGGGAAAGGGGGTATGATTTATATGAATAAAGATAGGATCTTTAATAACAAATACCAAGTTCCAAGCAAGATAATAGTAATATATGAATGCAAGGAGCAATTATATCACATAAACAAGCATAATGCAAGGTAAGGGAGTGAGAGGTTACCAATGGTGGTGACCTCTTCTTCTTTGATTCTTGCCTAGTTGATGGACCAACTTGGAAGGCTTCAAGGAGGAGGGAGGTGGCTTCTTGGCACTCTTCAACTTCTGGGATTTTTGCAGCAGGGCTTGAACAGAGCTTTTGGTGCTGAATATGGTATGTTGTCGGTGTCTAAAATGGGTAGAGGAGGGCTCTATTTATAGGCAGTCTGGATAAGGCTAATGAGGCCGTGCGGCTAGGAGTTCCCTCCTAATGCAGCCGTGCGGCATTATCCTGTATGACTCAGCATGTTTCTAGAATCATGCAAGGTGGCACTTCTAGAAGGTTTTCCATATTAAGGAAAACGTGCCCTTTTAATTTAAATCAGTCCCTTCATTCAAGGTTCTAAAAATCGCTAGGCGGCTCCTAGGCGGCGAGGCCGGGCCTAGCGCCTAGAGCGCCTAGGCGGGGCCTAGGCGGGGCCGCGAATTTACACACATTTTTATATATATTCCATAGTTTCTGTCCATACATAATACATAGTGACAAATTCAAATAATATATTCCATAGGCGGGGCCGAGAATTTTGACACAAGGTTATAGAGCATATGAAAATTATAAATGTATTCCATCATCCACAACATAAACTAAGGTTAAGTCAAATTCAACCATGTGTTATTTGTTTTCATTTTCAATCCTTATAAAACGACGTCATTTAAGGGTAAAAAAAAATTAAAAAAAAAAATTAAAAAAAAATTTAAAAAAATTAAAAAAATTAAAAAAAAAAATATTATTTAGACCGCCTAGGCCCGCCTAAATCCGCCTAGGCCCGCCTGGCTCCGCCTGCATCACCCGGGGTCCGCCTAGACCGCCTAGAACGCCTAGGACCGCCTAGGACCGCCTAGACCGCCTAACGCCTAATTGACCGCCTAGGGAAAAGTCGCGGCGCCTGGGCCCCGCCTAGCGCCTAGGCCCCGCGTAGGCGGCCGCCTAGCCCGATTTTTAGAACACTGCCTTCATTCCTTGGAAGGTTCGGAACAGTTTCGGAATTGCTCCCGAACTTTAGGAAAGTCCGGGAAATTGCCGGAAAACTTAACCGGAAGGCATGAGCCAGATTTGGGTACTTACAGAAGCCCCTCGGCAACGTCACTTGCAGGGCGAGTGGGATTGTCGATAGAAAAGGATCCGATCTGGCGAATGCCGAGACGGATTAGGTGACCAAGGTGGTCGAGTGGCTGAACCTTTGGAAGGCTACCTACGTATCCCGGAGGAATCAAGCCAGGCCGTAGTTCAGAACAAGATCCGCAGGGGAATGGCGGAGAGAAGCTGGTCTCTTGCTGGGAAAATAGAAGAGAAAGTGACCTAGGAGGTCAGGCGATTGATCCTACTGGGGATATGCTAGAAGTGACCGATGTGGTCGGATATTTGGACCTCCATGAGGGGCTACTTCACCACTGAGGAGTGATGAATGACAAAGGGGTGACCAATGTGGTCTAATGGCTAGACCTTTATGAAAGGCTGCCTCACCACTGAGGAGCGATGATGGAAAAAGGGTGACCACTGCGGTCGGATGGCTGGACCTTTTATGAAAGGCTACCTACGTATCCCGGAGGAATCAAGCCTTGGTCGTAGTTCAAGCATCACTAGATAGTTAGGAACGATGTCTAGGATCCTTGAGGTTTTGACAATTCATGGAGGAGTCACCTGATTTGACAATTAATGGAGGTTGTCACCTGAGGTGACTAAAGCTTACGTCACTATCGAGGAGGTAGGGGTAGCTGAAGTTTGGAAAACATGAGCGTACTTCTCAATCTGTGATAGAGGTAGCTTAAGTTTGGAGAACTTGAGCGTACTTCTCTATTCGTGATAGAGGTAGCTTAAGTTTGGAGAACTTGAGCGTACTTCTCTATTCGTGATAGAGGTAGCTTATGTTTAGAGAACTTGAGCGTACTTCTCAATCTGTGATAGAGGTAGCTTAAGTTTAGAGTTCTGACAATCTGGAGGTTGTCACCTAGCGTTATTCCGTCATAACGGAAGTAACAGAGGCGACTGGGGAGGAAAGTCTATTTGCTTAGGAGATAACGGATATCCTTTGGAAGACGACGTTATCCTAGTTAAAGGATAACAGGAATTATACGTCCAAGTTGGAAGTCAAGGGGCAAAACTGTAATTTCTGCTCAGGAAGAAAGAGGCCGCCCGGCGTGAGACGAGGGCAAAAGAAGCCGTACGGCTAGAAGTCTGATTTTTCCAGATTATTTAAAACAGATTTGAACGGGCATTGGGCATTGTTGCCGCCCATCTACTGCCGAGGAAGAGAGAGAGGAGGGAGAGAATTTCTTCAAAATCCTTCAATGCGATTGAGGACGCCACAGAAGCTAGTGAAGCTGGCTATCACTCAGGGGTATGGGGAGGCCGAGCCTACTGACCCGCCGATGCCTCCTGCTCATCTCTCTTATATAGTCAATGGGGTACCGAGGAGGTTCGGGATACATCCCCGGCACTAGGGAGCCCCAAGGTATACTCGCCATGGACAAAGACCTTTGTAAGTACACTTTAGGGTCTTTTCCCTTTTTTTAGACTTCTTTGCCTTTTTTGCAATTTTGAGATTTTTTGAGATTTCCTTATCTTTTTCTCAGATTCCAGCTCGCACTTACGACGGCTTGGTCAAGCAGAATAGGGGCTGGAAAGATGTATGCCGGTCCCTTTTGAAGAAGCTAGCTTGCGCTTCAAAGGCTGCATCGAACGTGCAGGAGCCTGTGCGCAAAAGGAGGCACGTCGGGGGCACGACATCCACCTCATCAGCTTCAGAGTACTCCTCTAGCGCCATGCCTCGGGGACGGAGACCCAATACCGGCATCCTGGAGCATCTGGCTGAATATGAACATGTGAATGTTCATCTTTCTGACGTGAGGGACAGTGAGGATTTGATGAGAGAGGCGAGCCTTTATGAGTTGAGTAGTGATGAGGAAGAATCGGAGGCCTAGGAGGTCTCTAGAATCGATTTAGGAGGAAAAACAAAGAATGAACAGTTTTATGCACATTTTGTTTATTTTTTGCTTTATATGGGCACCGATGGGGCGAAAACAATGTTTTAATGTTTTATTTGCTTTTTAAATTTATGATTTATGAATTTACATATTACTTGAGCCTCGGGGCAGTTTTTTGCTTGGAATTGGGGCTGAAATTGGGCCAAAATGATTTGTGATGACACATAACTGCATGGCTAATGTTTGAACATGTTTTTGTACAGGTTTTTGTTGGAAAAGTGGGGTGAAAACTCCCTTTGGGCAGCAACTTAGTTGCTGCAGATTTTTTTTTCACATCAGGCTAATGAAGCCGTGCGGACAGGAGCTGAGAGCAAATGAAGTCGTGCGGCTCACAGTTCTGTCTGGACTGGTTATTTTTAGAATAAAATCAAGGCTTGGCCTTTTCATTTCATTTTCACTCTAGACTTGTCCCAACTGTTCCCAGATCACATATTTGGCCTAAAGACTTCAACTTTGATCATCTTGCAATGGAGAAGCCTGTCAGATTGCAAAGGGGGAAAAGAGACCTCTTTCTGTCCGATCTTCAATCTTGGGTGAGATATAACTTTCAATCTCACAAGGGGCTGTTTGATTCTTCTTTTAAGATCAAATCTTTATGGCATTTGATGGATCTCCCGCCCGATTGGGACCTTTTGAGAGCAGCAGCAAGGTTTTGGGACGTCCGGAGACACGTTTACTGCTTTTCTTACAATGAAATTATCCCAACCTATGAAGACTTCCGAGCCTTGATTGGGGGTCCAGAAATTGAGGCTATATTGATTCCTCTGATCGATGATGTGCCGGTGGCAGCAAAGTTGGCATCTTTTCTGCACATATCTCTGGGAGAGGCTGAGGGGATGATGATAGCTCCAGACAGGATTGACCTTTCTGATATCCCGGGCAGGTTCGGGTCTCCGGATATGGTTACGACCACGGTGGCTATGGATGAGTTTATCCTCTGCATATTTCTCGTCTCTGTTCACCGCTGAGTCCATGGGGATCTGTCACGGTGGTCTCTTGGACATGGTTAGGGATTGCAGGGCTGGGAAGGACATTATCCCAGTGGTTCTGGGTGAGACTCTGCATGGCATCGATAGGATGGCTAGAGAAGACCGTTTCATGAGGTCTGGGAGTCCGGCCCTGTTGACTTTGTGGCTGCAGGAGAGGCTCGGCTTTTGCCGTGGGCTTTGCCGATCACCAGTGCCCTTGGGTGATTTCCGAGGGGTTTACCTCGACAATGAGGACCAGGGGTGACTGGGAGCCGATGATGGCTAGGTTATCCACTTCGGATATTCGGCGTGGTACCTCCTGGAGGTTGCGGACCAGAGGACATTTCGTGAGTCATATATAGTGAGGGTTCAGGGTTCTTCTCGGTCATCCTTCTCACATACCGCCATATCCGTGCAGTTCGGCCTTACAGAGTTGGGCGGTTACTGGGAGGACATCCGTACCATGGAGGTGGTGCCATTAGATATGAGGGATCCGCCGCCTTTCTCATTCTTCTCGAGGGCTTGGACATACACCGCTTTCCCACCTGTGGCTATCCTCGGGAGCGGGGAAGAGTACCATCTTGGCTATGGTCTACTTGGATTGGTACGAGAGGGAGATGGGAGCGACTCAGTCATATTGGGAGAGAGAGGCGTCGAGGCTTTATTAGGGCCGACGGTGACTCGAGCGCAGACTCTGAGGAGACTAAATCTAAGGCGAGTCACCATAACCAATGGGTGACCTTATCAAAGATATGGAGGCTCGATATAAGAGGCTTTCTGAAGTCGCTCCCTTGACTGAGGCTCAGAGGGAGGATGTGCGGACTCGTGCTCGTGTTGAGAGGGCACTTATTGACACTGGTTTGATGGAGGCTCCAGTGAGGATACCGGAGATCGGGATGAGGGAGACCGACATCTTGGAGAAGAAGAGAAAGAAAACTCGACGAGGTCGAGGTAAAGGGAAGAAGACCAAAGAAGACTCAGTGAATGACGACCGATGATCTTTTCTTAGGATTCCCTTATTGCCATTTTTTGCAAACACAGTAGTTTATTAGGCATTTTATTGTATTTTAGATCTTTGTAGCAGGTTAGCAGAGTCAAGAGTAGACCGTACTTGAACTCATCAAGAAGTTTTTAACTTGTAATGAACAAGAGATATTACCTTAGAAATTAATCAAGACACAATTTCATGGAAATTTCAGATGTCTTATTGATTAGGACCCGCTTTTATGAAAACTTGAATGCCTTTTATTTATTTTTAAGGACGCATTTCATGGAGACTTAGTCGCCCTTTTTATTGTTTAGACCGAACCATAAATGGCTGCCTACGTTCCCCTTTTACAAGAAAGACTAAGGGGCTCAGGTCTTCGTAGTTCATTCTGGTGAACTCTTTTTTTTTTTATGTGGTCTTTGTTTTTGTCTAGATCACCCTTTTTGGGTTTTCGGCTAAATTTGGGCATTACTCTTTTTGCACTAAGATTTTTCTTTCTTTTTTTTATGTGCAACCCTGTTTTTTGCCTAGACCGCCCTTTTTGGGTTTTCAGCCTAGCTGGGTATTACTCTTTTTTGCACTAAGATTTTTTTCTCTTTTTTTTTTATTTTCTTTTTTTTTAGACATAGTACCTTCGGAGCTTATCACCGTTGACTGGGTGGACAAAGGGATTGCCGTCCAGGTCTGCAAGCTTCATGGCTCCTCCCGATAGTATCTTCTGCACCACGTACGGGCCGATCCAAACAGGTTCCCATTTTCCCAGGGGGTTGTCTCTGGTAGGGGGCTTCACTTTCAACACTAAGTCACCCTCTTGGATGTCCCTGGCCTTGACCTTCTTGTCAAATGCTCGGGCCATTCGCCTCTGATAGGCTCGGGTGTGCTCCATGGCTTTTAGCCTTCTTTCATCGAGCAGGGCCAACTCATCATGCCGGCTACGTAGCCATTCTACTTCGTTGACATTGTTTTCTAGGAGGACCCTTAATGACGGGATTTCCAACTCCACTGGTAACACCGCTTCCATCCCGTAAGTTAGGGCAAAAGGAGTTTCTCCTGTGGCTGTTCTGACAGACGTCCTGTAGCCCCAGAGTGCCAGGTGGAGCTTTTTGGGCCAATCACGACCACGGGTGGCCATTTTCCGGATGATCCATTCGAGCGTCTTATTAGCAGCTTCCACGGCTCCGTTAGTCTGAGGTCTGTATGGGGATGACTTGTGGCGAGTGATTCTGAATTTTGACAGTAACCTATCGCAGTCTCCTTCAAAATGCGACCCGTTATCAGAAATGATCTCATTGGGCACCCCATATCTACACATTATGTTTTCCTTGATAAACTGGGCCACCTTCTTGGAAGTGAGGACCTTATAGGACTTGGCCTCTACCCACTTGGTGAAGTAGTCGACGGCTACTAACACAAATTCATGCCCATTGCTTCCTGTCGGGGCTATCTTCCCTATCACGTAAATACCCCAAGTTGCAAACGGCCAAGGAGTCGTTATGCAGTACAGGTCATGAGGCGGGAGATGGTTGAGGTTGGCAAACCGTTGGCATTTGTCGCACGCTCGGACATGCTGGACACAGTCTGTCTCCATGGAAATCCAGTAGTAACCCATTCTGAGGATCACATGCATTAGGGCTCTAGCATTCATATGAGGACCGCAGGGACCATTGTGGACTTCAGTCATCAACTCTCTGGCCCTTTCTTGAGTGACGCACAGGAGAAGTGGTCCTTGGTACCGCTTCTTGTACATGTTGCCTCCTAAAATGACATAATGGGAAGCCAACCTTTTCAGGGCTTGCAAGCTCTTGGCTTTGACACATTCTTTTGGTCTACCTTATTCGTCTCTGAAAGCTGACTCTCCATCTTTGAGGAACTGGTAAATTTGATTGTAACAGGGTTCTTGATAGGCTCAGGTCCCAAGTCTACTTCACAACAGAAGGCCGGGGCTTCTCTTCTACCCACTCTGAAGGGTTTTATGGCTTTTCCCTCGGGGATCTCTACCAAAGGAGGCTAGAGTAGCTAGGGCATCTCGCGAATCTGTTCTTTTCCCTTGGCAAGTAGTGGAAGGTCACTTCTCGAACCGTCCGGCCAACTCCTCCATATGGGCATGATACCGCTAAAGATTAGGGTCCACAGTCCTTTCCATTTGTTGGAGATACGGTTGACGATCGTGGCCGAGTCTCCATAAACTTCGAGCTCCTTGACATTCCTTTCTAAGGCGCCTTCTAAACCAAAGAATGCAAAGCTTCGTACTCGGTAACATTGTTCGTGGCAGGAAGTTCAACTTAAGGGCTATGGGCGTGTGCTCATCTTTCGGGTCAACCAAGAGCATTCCTATGCCATTTCCTCTTTGTTAGCGGCTCCATCAAAGAAAAGGCGCCATCGGTTCTCGTGCTCGACTACAAAGATCCTTTCATCTGGGAATTGGGTTCAGGCCCACGGTCCTCATTACTAGGAAAATTTGCCAGATGGTCTGACAATGCTTGACCCTTTATGGCCTTTCTGGTCACGTAGTTGATGTCGTATTCAGCCAAGAAGAAGGACCATTTTGCTAGACGCATCGAGAGGGAAGGCTTGTCAAAGATGTACTTGATGGGGTCCATTTTCGAGACCAAGTTCACAGGGTGGGCTTGCATATAATGCTTCAGCCTACCGACTACCCGCACTCGCCTCCCGCACAAGTCTTTTCACATGCTGAGTAATTGAGCTCACTTCCCCGCAGCCTTCCTACTGGACAAAGTAAATGGCATTTTCTACCCGAGAGTCTTTCTTCTCCTGAGCAAGCATAGCCCCAACTGTCGTATCAGTGACAGTGAGATAGAGCAGAAGAGGTTTCTGTCTATGTGAGGGGCATAGCACCGGAGGATGTACTAAGTACGCCTTGATCTGGTCAAAGGCATCCTGGCATTCTTCGGTTCACTCTGTATATACATTCTTCTTCATGAGCTTGAAAATGGGCTCGCACATAGTGGTCAACTGGTTGACGAAACGGCTGATGTACTGCAGTTTGCCCATAAAACTTTTGACTTCTGTCTGGGTTTGAGGTGACCTCATGTCCATAATGGCTTTGATCTTTTGGGGGTCGACTTCGATACCTCGCTCCGTGACCATATACCCAAGCACTTTTCCCCTTGTCACTCCGAAGGTGCATTTAGCAGGGTTTAGTCTCATGGAATGTTGTCTTAGCCTCTCGAAGAACTTTCGCAGGTCAACAAAGTGCTGTCCATCCTCGCCTTTGGAGTAGATTATCATGTCGTCGACGTAGACTTCAATCTCCTTGTGGATCTTGTCATGAAAAAGAGCGGTCGCTGCCCTTTGATAAGTAGCCCCGGCGTTTTTAAGCCCAAATGGCATTACTGTATAGCAGTAAGTTCCCCACGGTGTGGTGAAGGCTGTCTTTTCTTGGTCTTCTTCGGCCATCTTGATCTGGTTGTAGCCTGCAAAGCCGTCAACGAAGGATTTGACTTCGTAGTTGGCAGTGGAGTCCACCAGGATGTCTATGTTTGGCAAGGGGTAATCATCTTTGGGGCTGGCCTTGTTCAGATCCCGAAAATCTACACAGCAGCGCACCTTCCCATTGGCCTTGGTTACGGTCACAATATTGGACAACCATGTCGGATATTCGATGACTCTGAAGAATCCTACCCGCAGTAGCTTCTCAATTTCTTCTTTGACCTGTAGAGACCACTCTGGCTTGATTTTCCTCAGTTTCTGCTTCACTGGCTTAGCATCTGGTGCTAGAGTGATTCTGTGCTCTACTATTGAACCTGCCTAACCTCCGGCATATCCTTGTACGACCATGCAAAGACGTCCATGTATTCTCTCGAGCAGATTAACCACTGTCCCTTTCAACCCCCTGGAAGAAGCTTCCAATCTGTGTCTCTTTAGGTTCCTCGACAGTATCCAAGTTAACACTTGTCAAAACCTCCTCGGCAGCTTGGGCCCGGTTTTCCTCTTTTTCTGTAACCTGCTTAAAGATTTCTTTAATGTATTGTTCGTTTAGTTTGTTTGCATCTTGTTCAAATGATTCATTATTAACTGTTGTTAAGTTTTGAGTTAATTTATCATTTGTTAAGTTGGCAATAAGAGGATACTCAGAAAGATCTGTCATTTCATTCAAAGCAAGGGGAAAGATGACATTGATTACATGTTCATAATCCTCAGGCGTGAGGCCTTCGGATGACTCAGAGGACTGGAATTCAAAGATTCCTGACTCAACTGACTCTTACTGACTCTGGACCCTACACTACTTATTGACTCGAAGTGTTTGACGCGGGTTGGACTGGGGTTTACTCTTTCCTGCTGTTGCCGTGGGGAGTAGCAGTCTTGTCAGCATTCTTCAGAAAGTTGGAGACTTCAAACTGATCAAAAACTTGCCGGAAATCATTGGTAGGCTGGTACCTCGGAAAGATGGTGAGAGGAGCTAGAGTAGCTTGATGCAATCTCTCGGCTAGTTCGTCTGTGACAACTGGACTCATTGATTGAAGATTCTGGCTCATCTTATCAATACACTGCCAATAACTCATTTTCTCTTTACTGATCTTTGATACCATGATCTTGTCAGTATAGCCAATATGAGGGTTGGCCTGGATAATGCTGATGAAGTCTTCTTCAGAAGGGACCTTGATTCTTCCTTGATTAGCCACGTATTCTATGGGTTTTCTATATTCTGCTTCCAAATCTGCTAGCTTCTCATTGAACTTCACGATGGCGACAAATTCAGAACTTTCCGCCTCGAGAGGGTCACTGACTACAGGGGTGTCAGGCTGGACTGCATTTTGAATGATGGGTTTTTTGGTAGGTTCCTTGGCATAACTGACGTAGTAGTCAAACTTGCCTGAAGGCTCCCCTAAAGTTCCAACGTTCTTGTCCCCGGCTTCATACCTTTCTTTTAATTTCTGTTGCATGGACTTCCTCTTCTTCTTCTTTCTTGAAGGAGCGTCTTCGTTAATCCATTCTTGATACTCATATTCCAGACAGTCTTCACAATCACACACATCATACCAGATGTGGGGCCTGGGTTGAACTGGGATGGCCTCTTCGACTACTTGGTCATTACCATTGTTGACTACCACGCTGGCCATTTTGACACTGGAAAGTTGAAACTTGAGGATTCTGGCGAACTGTTTGAGAATTCTGCGCTAACAAGTCGCTGACCCGGTGTTCTCACCCACTTCTTTCTCGCTGCAGGAAAGGGATAGGAGAGGTTTAGACTCAGGGTAGGTGTTTAGGCTGAAGGCTCAAGCAATATGCAAATTAAGAATCTTCCAGTTTACTTAAAACAGTGTCTTTTATTAATTTCCATTTGGTTGGAAAAGGGGTTCTGCCCTTCTTTTTCGCAACTACTCTAGATCCTGGATCAGTGGATTCCGTCATTATGTCTATAATCCCCTCGTATTCCACCTGTATTTCGACCTCCCAGGGTGGACAGCCCCGGGCGAGGGTCCTATAGGGCACGTGGATCTCACCGACCGAGAGAGAAGAACGCTCCTAACGGGTCTAGCGGGTCATAGGACATTTAACGCACGAGCGATGCGAATTATGGTCAAGGCAATACCGGGAAAGTCTCGTCTTTCAGCCTTAACAGAATTTCGGCAGAATTTCGCTTGCGCGATTGACGTTTTGAATTTTCGATAATGTCCGAGAAGATAATAGGCATGGGTCAGGCTATAAAAGCCGGATGATGCAGTGTCACATTGAACTTCATTGCATATGCCGTGCGTGAGTCAGGATCGAAGTCAATGCCGGGTCAAGATCTTGCCAATTTTTCCTTGTCGGAATTTTGGCAGAGCTTCGCTTGAGCGAAAGATCTTTTGGACTTTTGGCACAGACTCAGTCTCGACTCTTACGCATTCCGTGTAGGTCAAGGTCAAAGTCAATGTCGGAGTCAAGATTCTACCGATTTTTCCTTGTCGGTATTTCGGCAGAGTTTCGCTTGAGCAAAAGATCTTGACTTCCGTTATGGACTAAGGCTTGACCTTTACGGGGACATGCAACTGGGCTATATGACACGGACTAGACCAAAAACCAACCAAAAAGTCACGATTTTTTGAAACGTGTGACACGGACTGTGCATAGGTCGACACTGGCTGCCATGGGGAGTTTGGGGTGATTCCGTGCGCGCCCGGGAGCATCGTAAGGCTGTCCGTGACTGCAGCTGAAAAATCACCCCGGGTTTAAAGGGACGTGCGTGCAAAGTGTACAGGATATATAAGGTGCGCGTAGTGTGCGGCCTCCTAAAAATGTTCCTTTTTGTGTTAAAACAGAGATTTTCAGGAATGTGTTTTAAAGGAATGATTTTTCGGGACGGGGGAAAATGCAACAGATAAGGAACGTAAATTTTCTGGGAGCCCCAGTCAGTCTTGGAACTGAATAGCCCCAAGCTACCAAGGCTGGCAGATTAACCTCAATTTTTCCTGGTGGAATTGCCACTGAGGCCGCCCGGTCAAAATCTAAGGAGGATTGAGCCGTACGACTGCATGGATCAATTTTCCAGGTTCCACTCCTTTGCAATTTCAGGTTGTTTCTTGAACATTTTAGACACCTTTTAGCCTTTAGAAGGCTTCCTGTTCAAAGTATGCACAATTCCCAAGATGCAAATTATGCAATGCAAGGCAAAGAAAGCAAGCACGATAATTGGAATCCGCGATGGGAGTCTAACCCGCTCAAAGGAAGAAAAGCTTTCTCTTTTTTTATTTTCGAAAAGAGATGCCGGTACGTGGGATTGTTAAACCACCGTTTATCCCAAGCCCCGGGTTAGGGAGCGATAAGGAAGGTTAAATGATTTCCACCTATATACTGGGTATCGTTTATTTTGAAAATGAAAGCTTTTCTCCTTTGGGACTTTCCCCAGCGGAGTCGCCAAAATGTGAATGTGTGCCCAAATTCTAATTT
The DNA here is from genome assembly GCA_022495995.1 of Adenophora triphylla var. japonica. Classification (NCBI taxonomy): domain Eukaryota; kingdom Viridiplantae; phylum Streptophyta; class Magnoliopsida; order Asterales; family Campanulaceae; genus Adenophora; species Adenophora triphylla. Next base: position 14,749 of record JAFEMH010004256.1, read on the forward strand.
TGTTTTTTTTTTTAGATTGGATTCACGCGAGTTTGAAAACATCCGGTTTAATTTGAAAAACGGAGTCGCCACGCCATTTTGATTTCCTCAAAACTTTGAAAAAAAGGATTTTAGGGTTCGGAGGTTAAGTTATCCCTTGGGAAGAACGGATCGTCGTTCACCCAAGTTGCCTTGCCGTAGCAAGTCTCCCTAGATTCCATTTTTTCGTGCTTGCTTGCGTGCTTTCTTGTGTGCATGTGTTGAAACGAGAGGGGGGGATGTTCCAAGTTGTCTTTCCTGACGTACAAACCATTTAGTTGGTTGTCGCTCGGGATTCCTTGTATTTTTTATGTGTTCGGGACTTTGATCCCGTCCTCATCTTGGACTTGTGATCATCGCTATTTGACCTTGGGTCTTTGCGTGATCGAGAGAAGGACTCTCTTTTATAGTCCAAAATGGGGTTCTTTAGGAAAGGAGTGACCTTAGCCCATCAATCCTACGCCTTGAGACGATTGAGCTTATATGGGAGCTATCATGCTCGTCTCAAGCGATAATCGGAGATATAGGTTCAAGGTTTTATCCCTTTCTAAAGAGATTGTGGCACCTTTAATGGAAGAAACAGTGTAAAGATGGGATCTTTACACCGGTTCATACCGAAGGTTGCTAATGGGGACATGGGGGAATGCATGTAAAAATGACATTTTTAGTGAAAAGATGACATTTTTGGGTGCAAAGGATGCTTTTTGATTGCAAATGATGCTTTTTGATGTAAAGAAAGGATTTTTATGCAAAGGATGCATTTTTATGTGGAAAAATAGCATTTTTAGGCAAAGGATGCTTCTTTCATGCAAAGAAATGATCTTTAATGCAAAGGATGCATTTTTATGTGTGAAAATGAGTTTTAGGATGCAAAGGATGCTTTTTGAATATAAAGATTATATTTTTATATGCAAAGGATGCATAAAGATATCATTTTTATGTAAAAAAGGATTTTTAGGTGCAAAGGATGCACCTTTAATGCAAAGATTACATTTTTATGGGCAAAGGATGCTTATTTCATGCAAAGGATGCAAAGGGAAAGGGGGTATGATTTATATGAATAAAGATAGGATCTTTAAACAACAAATACCAAGTCCCAAGCAAGATAATAGTAATATATGAATGCAAGGAGCAATTATATCACATAAACAAGCATAATGCAAGGTAAGGGAGTGAGAGGTTACCAATGGTGGTGACCTCTTCTTCTTTGATTCTTGCCTAGTGGATGGACCAACTTGGAAGGCTTCAAGGAGGAGGGAGGTGGCTTCTTGGCACTCTTCAACTTCTGGGATTTTCGCAGCAGGGCTTGAACAGAGCTTTTGGTGCTGAATATGGTATGTTGTCGGTGTCTAAAATGGGTAGAGGAGGGCTCTATTTATAGGCAGTCTGGATAAGGCTAATGAGGCCGTGCGGCTAGGAGTTCCCTCCTAATGCAGCCGTGCGACATTATCCTGTATGACTCAGCATGTTTCTAGAATCATGCAAGGTGGCACTTCTAGAAGGTTTTCCATATTAAGGAAAATGTGCCCTTTTAATTTAAATCAGTCCCTTCATTCCTTGGAAGGTTCGAAACAGTTCCGGAATTGCTCCCGGACTTTAGAAAAGTCCGGGAAATTGCCGGAAAACTTAACCGGAAGGCATGAGCCAGATTTGGGTACTTACACCACCATCACGGGCCTCATCAATATAAGGGGGATGAAAGAAATCTTTTCGAGTTACCTCTAAAAGATAATTCGGTTCAATGACATGCCTCCTCGTTGGAGACCATTTAGGCTTCCCCTTTTTCGTCTTCATTTCCTTTGCTTTCTTCTTCTTCCTTGGTGGCTCTCCTTTCTTCTTCTTATCAGGCTTCACTTTTGGAGACTCAACATCAACATCATTCACCTTGGCCCCATCCTTGATAACTGGCTCATTCAAATCCATGGCACAAACCTTACGCTCATTCTTGGAAATTTTTTTATCACCAAACACATTAAACTCACCACTTTCCCATCAAACTCCATGGTTAAAGAGCCCTTCTTCACTTCAATATTAGTTTCAGAAGAAGACATAAATGGCCTCCCCAACAGAATGGGAGCCTCAGAATCAGTCTCCATATGAAGAACAAAGAAATCTTCTCGAAACAATAGATCACCAACCTTCACCTCAACATCTCTAACCACCCTCTTAGGGTATGCATTAGACTTATCTTCCAATTGTATAACCACCCTAGTGTCTTACAACTTACCCAACTTAAGATCTTTAAACAATGCATTTGGCATCACATTGATTGAAGCTCCTAAATCGAGCATAGCATTATGAACATGACCACCCCCAAATGAAACAGGAACCACGAACATGCCCGGATCACTACACTTCTTGGGCATCTTTTTCTGATAAACCGCAGAAACATGCTCCAAAATCTTCACCTTTTTCTGACTCCTTTCCTTCTGATTTCTCTTCATAGTACACAATTCCTTCAAAAAAATTTGCATATCTCGAAACTCTCTGAAGAAGATCTAAAAATGGAATATTTACCTCTAGTCTCTTGAATGTGTCAAAGATAGCCTTGTCAGGCTCCAGTTTTCTATCCTCCCTTAATGCATAAGGAAACGGAGGGACAGGCTCATAAAAAGGAAATACGGGTGGAATATACTTCTCTTCAGGGGTTTACTCTTCCACCTTCTTCTCCACCTCTAACTCTGGCTCAACACTCTTTTCAACCTTCTGTTCAGGCTCTATAGACACCATTTTCCCATCAACTTTCTTCTTCTTCCTCACATAAACAGCACAAACAGATGGCTTAGGATTTGGTTTAGCTCCAGATGGCAACTTCCCCGAATCCTTAGCCTCCAACCTCCCAACTGCATCGGTAAGCTGACTCATATGCTTCTCTAGACTGCTGATACTTAACTCAGTCCGCTGCTGAAACTGTTGGAAATTCCCACTCATGGTTGACATACTCTGTGCTAATGACTGGACCATATCTTCTATAGACTGTCCTTGGGGCTATTGTTGTCTAACGGGTGCTCTGTACTGATTAAACTGGTTGCCCTGATACTGCTGACCCTGCTGGTATCCCTGCTGATTATTAAACTGCTGTCCCCCGAAACCTTGTTGACCATGAACCAACGTTTTCAACAAACTTTTAACATCCTCAATCTCAGCCTCCAACTTGCTAGTTTTATCACCCGATCCTGCTGCACTTACTTATCTAATACTAGACCTCCTTCTATGAGTTCTTGTGCTCTTGGCCAATTCCTCTATCAACTTCTCTGCATCCCTGGTAGTTTTATTCAGAATACTACCTCCACAAGAAGCATCAACCAACTGTTTATCCTGCTCAGTTAATCCCCCATAAAAGTATACAATTAGCTGCTCATCATCAAAGCCATGATACGGGCAACTTCTGCAAAGCTTATAGAATCGGTGGTAATACTCATATAAAGACTCATCAGACCGCTGTTCCATGTTACTGATATCCCGTTTCATTACATTGATTTGATTTGGAGGAAATAACTCATCAAGAAATACCTCTTTCAACTGCTGCCAAGATGTAATGCTATTCGGTGGCAAGTGATAATACCACGCGTTTGCATTATCCTTAAGAGTAAAGGAAAATTCCCTCAACAATAGTTTCTCAAGAGGGAGTGCAGCCGGTCACATACTCTCAGATATCTGCACAAACTGCACCACATGCTGATTAGGGTTTTCCCCTGGCATCCCATTGAAGTGGGGCAACTGATTCAACAACCCTGACTTCAATTCAAAAGTAACCCCAGTAGGTAACTCAGGAAACTGGATTGCTTGTGGTTTCTCATTCCATTTCGGAGCAATCCTCTACCTCAATGTCTGAAGTGGGGGAGGTGGGTTATTATTACCTCTTCCATTACCGCCATTATCCACAACCTCCGACTCATGATCACCCCTACCGTTATTATTATTCATCTCTTCTAACTGCAAAATCCTCCTAGCTTCCTTGCTTTGTTTTCTCCTGCTCCTGAAATATCTTTCAATATCTGGAACAATAGGGCTAGCAAGCTTATTAGCAGAACGGGTATGGACCATAAAAGGTTCCACACCACAAGATGACAATAATAAAGCTCAACTAAACAGGAAACAAGAAAAAGAAAAAGAAATAGATAAAGAAGAAGAATAAGAGTGCAAACAAATAAACACTGTCCCCCGACAACGGCGCCAATATTTGATAGGCTAAAGTCGCATGCCTACAAATTACTTACCAAGACTCAGCTACAAAACTGCAGCAAGGACAAGTCCAGGGTCGATCAACTGAAGAACGGTTATTTGTTTGTACAATTGTAACTTGAAAAAATTGGGGGTCTAAGCTTGATTTTTATTAATTCCTAAAACGGGAATAAAAACTAAGTTGTAAACAATTAAAGGAAAATCATTTTGGATCAATTATTTTCCCCGTCTATCATTCAAATATCATCGATTAACTCTTTTCACTTTTATCCTATTCACTCGATCACGAGATATATTTCAATCTATATCTCTTTCTTTGATAGTAGCTAATAGCAGTGACACACTCATTGGAATAGTGACCCCAACCCGAATATGCATGACATTGAATGGATTCAATGAACTTTGGATCAGACCTTGATTGATCTGAAGATGCTCTCCTCATTGGGTTAGACTTTGGGGTATATGGGAAAGACCTCTTTGGCATCGAATCATACAATTTGATTTGCTTGTCCTTTGCAATCACCTACATTTTTTCATTGTTATACTTTCTTACCATAGAATTGTATTTTCTAGCAAGTAAAGCAACACTAGCATTCTCATATAATTCTTCAAAAACCTCATATTCATTTTCTTCCAAAGAATTCGAGGTTTGAGTTTTCAAAACAACATTTTTCCCCTTTGAAGCTTCACTTTGATCAAGGACATTTAACTCAAAGTTTTTCAAAATACTCATTAAAGAATTGATATCCATAGTTGACAGATTGTGAGCCTCTTCAATAGATGAAACTTTCATATTAAAACGCTCAAGAAGGGTTCTAATTGCTTTAGAGACAAGTTGTTTGTTGGTAAAAGGTTCACCCAAAACTTGACACTCATTTGCAATATCAAATAATTTTTCAAAATAAGAAGGAATAGTTTCATTTTCACCCATCCTCAATCTCTCAAACTTGCTAGTGAGACCCCTAAGCTTAGTTTCACGCACACTACCTTCACCTTCACAAAAATATTGTAAAGTGTCCCATGCATCCTTTGCAGTGGGACTATTTTGAATAAGTTTAAAAATATGCATATCAACCCACTCAAAAATGGTATTAAGTGCCTTTTCATTGAAATTAGTTTGGTTGATCTCTTCATTGTTCCATTCTGATTTGGGTTTGACTTGCACGTCACTATCTTCATCAGGAGGTAACAATGGAAGGGAGTAACCATTTGTCATAGATCGCCATGCTCGAAGATCAATTGATTTGATATGCGAGCGTAGGCGGATCTTCTAATAACAATAATTTGAGCCATCTAACACAGGAAGACACTTATAATTAGGATTAGTTGGATCATAAGCCATGACACCTAGACCAAGCACTTAGTATCGTCAAGTGACCTGCTATGATACTAATTGAAATTGTCATGTCTTAGCTGGAAACAGATGTTACCGTAGGTGTTACCCAACACCTTTGATAATACACTGCCAGACTACACACACACCAAAAAAACTAAATAGTTTGTAAAAGTTTTGTGCAGCGGAAATAAATAATACAATAAATAATTTTTCTCAAGTTATATAAATATATAACTTGAGTGTACCTAAATGGGGAAGACTTTAAAATCAATATAGAAAGAATTACAAAGTCGAAAGTTCCCTATAGATATAACAATAATAATGCTCTATGGAACTAATGAGACAAAGTATTGAATCCTATCCTTAGCCAACACTTACTCAAACTCACAGTGTTTGAGTTAGAATTACAAGGGAGGAAGGATTATTCGAGCCAAAGATGCTTTATCTCTCTTGTGCTAAGGTGTGTGTGTTATGTTTGGCATATCTTCAAGTGTCCACACCTTGCCTACTTATAGCCTTCAAATGTCTTGGAGGCTACTCAAAGATAACATCCTTGGAGTCTTGATCATGTGAGGGAGAGTGGAGATATTTGTGTGCTTGCTCCTCACATCATGTGCCAACTTCCACCTTTGTAGCAACCGTGTCTTGGAGCCCAAGTCCACGCATTCTCTTCTTGTACTCCCTTGCTATCTCGACCTTGTACTCTTTAATAAACATCAACAGCTTCCTTGACTTGGTCTTCTCACGTTTTAGTTCATCAACAAGGAATATGGACCAAGTAAAAGTTATTCGTAAATCCTTATTTACGTATAACTTTTTCAACAACTTCCTTCCATGATTTTAGCAATTAATCCAACCTTGTTATAACCTGAAAAGGGTAATGTTGTTCTTTTAAAAGTTCATACTAATTATCAGTTAGCTGATATTTTGACAAAACCTTTAGACACTAAACGTTTTGAATTCCTTAGAGGTGAATTAGGCATGATTGATATTTGTGGATAAACCGTGATAACTTTCCTACTTATGTAAGCTCAACAAATCAAAAAGGTGATTTCCCCATTTTACCCTCAATCTACCATTACTCATCAACCTTAACCGACGGCAACAAGTTCTCAACCGATCACAACCCCTTGACCGATCATAATTTCTACCGGTTACAATCCGTAACCGGTCAAACCTTAAAATGGTTGTCTCAACCGATCACACCATGTTCAACCAGTCAATCAAACGCTCAACCGACGACAAACTGCGGCCGAACCAATCCGTTTTAATCGGCGCGTCTGACACATCTGCTGTCCTTTCAAGTTTTTTCAGCCGCTGTTTGACACAACATTGAGTTGTTTACCAACTTTTCTTTTTTGGGGTGATCAAAATTTTTAATTTTGATCAAAAAGGTAATCTCTATATCATTACTATTTATCCAAAAGGTTATCTTTTTGTTCATTATTATTATTATGTTTAAAATTTAAATTGTTGCAAACACATTCCTAATTTTATGCTTCCAATTATGCATGCATTAAGTTCTTGTCCATTATCCCCAATTTTTTAGCAACAGTTAAAACGTTTAAACTAATTTTGCTCTTCCCCTTACAAAACCCCTTCATCTCCTCCCTTCTCCCTCTCCCTATAAAAGAAATTCAAAAGCAAACTTTTCTAGGTTTTCGAAACTCTCTCAAATTTTCAAACTCTCAAACTCTCTAGCTTTCTTCAATCTCTCAACCGGCTGCAAGGTTTATAGCTTCATTCGAAGTTCATCAAATCTTCATATTTTTCTTCATAAATCATCAACCTTTTCTGGTAACGCTTAGAAATATTAGAAGTTTTCCTAAGTTATGAATATTCTTGTTTGTATAACTAATAAAATGTTCTAACTTAAAATGTGGTGTTTTTGATGTTTGATTTCTACAGATGGCTCATAAACCAAGAACCCCAAAGAAAGACATATATGGAGGTTACATTCTACCCAACTTCTTCGATTCTGAGCAAGGAAAGCTGCTCAAATATATTCTTTTAGGAGCTGGTGTTCTTTCATTCCCTTTGCCTAAAAGTTCAGAGGATATCTACTACGAGTTAGTGAATGAGATGTTACATTCTACCCAACTTCTTTGATTCTAAGCAAGGAAAGCTCCAAACCAGTTACCTCTCTACCGGTTAAGAGGAAGGCAACCGATGAATCTGTCAGCAAACCTAAACTGGTCACTGTCTCTACCTAAACGATTGCCTCATCGATCTCAACTGACTGCCCCTTTAACCTCTCCACCAACGGTCAAAGCCAAAAAGACTGCCAGAAAACAAGCCCCTTCTACCTCATCCTCCTTGCCAAAATCTAAATGTTGAACTTTTCAGGGAGAGTTTTTAGTACTTTACTGACGATTCTATCATTGGATATGGATTCACCCTAAGCAAAATACTCGTTTGAGATGTCTAAGATTTTAGCAGAGTAGTGTTTGATGGTTTCATTCTCTCTCATCCTTAAAGTTTCAAATTTAGTCATTAGAATCCTTAATTTTGTTTATTTAACACTAGATGGTCCAAGTTGGAGAATGTCTCACTCAGTTTTGGCAATGGTTTGTTTAGAAAATAACCAAAACATATGAAGATTCACATGGTCAGAGATTACTCCTATGGCCTTGGCATCATAATTTTCTAGAGCAATTTCCTCATCATTCCAATCTTGTATGTGCCTAGGATCATAAATTTTCTCCTTTTGTCATCACCTCCTGAGGTAGAGGTGGTAATTTCAACTACAGAAGGGGTGTATCCCACAACAATGCTCACCCAAGCACTGTCATCATATACTTAATATGCATAATCATTTTTTCTTTCCAGATGGTATAGTTGGAACCATCTAGAGTAGGTGGTTTGTTACGACTATATTGACAGTCCATACTGGCTACTTCAAGGATCGATTCTCAGTATAGTCAAGCGAAGGCACTAATACCAGTTGAAAGATTTGTAGCCATGATTGTTCAGGAAATCAGACACTTTTGTGTAACAATGATCAGATAAGTGTCTTAACAACTTAACACCCGACAGTAATTAAATACAGCGGAAAAACTTCAGAACTTAAACACTTCAGCAATAATAAATTGCTAGAAAACCTTTCATAAAACACAACCATGCTGATGATAAGTTGTACAGATCTAAACTTACAATGAAAGGAAAAACAAAACACTAAAAGATCAAATGGTTCTAAGTCTAGAACAAGAAAAACACAAAACAATCTTGAAGTTTTGATCTTATGAACTTCAAAAACAACCTAGTACTATTTGTAAACACGAGAGCTATGAATGAATTCACTTGAATCTGTGAGAAACGAAGTGAGATGGCTCTTGCTTTTTTAGAGGTGAGTACAATCATTCTCAAATTAGGATTCTTATTAGCCGCTCATTTCCTTATAACCATAGAGTCCTTTCCATCCTTGAAACTTACCTTATATACTTGATAACTACTAGAAATGAAGGTTAGTCGTTAGTCAAAACAAAATCAATGCTAAACTAAGTCAATATTCACAATTATTTCCTAAATTAATTTAATCGAAATATGTACGCAAAATATCATAAAATCAGAAACACAAAGATGTATGATTTGAGTATGTCATACTCTTTCAGTGTGTTTTGTGGGTGTGTATGGGAAGAGGAGGACGTATAAAGGGAGGGAGAACAAGACGTAGTTTTGAGGGTTGATGCAATTTTGACATTAAAAATTATTATAAAGAATGTGAGGACTTCGTGGTAGTATAGATTTCAACGCAGGGATCCTAAAGGGGAGGGGAAAACTATTATGAAGATATTCAAGAGTGTTGAGAGAGAGAGGGTGGCTCAAAAGGAAGAGGAAGGTGTCAATCTAGGGGAGATAGATATGAGTAAGATTGAGTGCTTCTACTGTGGAGAGACTGGTCATATGCAGATGCGTTGCCCACAATTTCGTGATGATTTGAAAATTTTACGTGGTGTGAAAGGAAAGAAAAAGGTTGACGAAGAGAACGTTAACACGATTGATAGTGGTAGTGATAATGGAGATTTTCTTTTGACAGAAACTATAGCTGCTGCTGATGTGATTGAGGAGAAGAAGTCTGAATGGGTGCTAGATTCAGCTGCTTCAGTGCATATTTGTAAGGATCGAGCTATGTTTGACACTTTGCGATCAGAGGGAAATTTTGGAGAAATCAAAGTTGGTAATGAGCAGAAATTGAAGATTGAAGGTGTTGGGAGTGTACGTTTCAAGCTTCATGATGGGACTGTGAAAACCGCTTTGAATGTAAAGTATGTTCATGGTGCGACTGCGAATTTGCTTTCACTAGGAGTTTTGACATCTCGTGGGTATCAATATGTTGGAAGAAGACAGACGTGCAAAGTGTACAAAGGAAAGCGCTTGATTCTTCAAGGGAGAAAAGGTGCGAGGAATAATTGCTACTTGGAGGGGCAATCCTTTCGTGGAAGATCCTTTTGTGATGACAAAAAGGAGAAGAAGATTGGGAAAATAGTTCACTTCTCAGGTGTTGATGAGATTTTAGGAAATTTTGGTCAATGGGAGATTTGTTAGGAATTTAACCAATATTGCCTAAATCCTATTGTGAGTAGGAAAATATTACTTATCCCATATTGGTTAGGAGAAGGAATAGTAATCCCATATCGATTAGGAAAGGGAAAAAGTGGGTGTGCCTCCCCTATATAAATAGGCTTCACTAGTTAGGTTTATGACATAATTGAAGAGAACTTGAGAGAGTTAGCATAGGTTTACAATTTAGAGAGAGAAATTGTACGCTTGTATGCGATTGGTGAGGATATTCAAGAGTGTTGAGAGAGAGGGTGTCTCCATTCTTGTAATAGCAAGAAATATATAGAAGTTATATTTTGGGTGGAATAGGCTTTTAGCCAAACCACAGAATATTGTGTGTTTTGTCTTTATTTCGTATTGTGTGTTGTTTGATTTCTCTTGTTACGAATTTCTTGTATGGGTGAGTGATCCCAACAACTGGTATCAGAGCCGTGGTTAATGGATGGGCGTGACGCAGTGGACCGTGTGTGAAAGATATGTGGGATTTCCTCTGGTGGTGTAACCTCGCGAATGGAGCACTGTGTGTGCCTTGTGTCGAAAGTCTTCCTGATATTGGTGATAAATCAGGCGGCGTGTCCCGCAGGTGTGAATAGCGGCGGTACAAGATTCGCTAGAGGTGATCCTTGGTTTGAGGGGATGATTGTTGGGGTATCAACCCAAGTCCCACATCGGCAATTGAAAGAAGAATTGCCTAATATATAAAGGTGTCCACCCACTTCATTAATAAGAGGCCTTTTGGGAGTTGACCCAAGAGCAAATCCGTGCGGGCTGGACCCAAAGCGGACAATATCATACTAATATGGAGTCGTGGGGATAGTCGCGGTCCCAACAACTAAATATGTCGGTTTTTTTTTGGTTTTTTTTTTTTGAGAACTAGCTCTATATAAAAACTAAAAACCTCTATATTATTCTCTCCTTAATTAATTGGAGCCTTCAAACTAGAAAAAAAAAAAATCCCCGTACTTTACAGCGCAGGTGTATGGACTGCATGCACCATAGTTAATTATGTTATCTACATCATCTTAACCGGAATATTATATACTCTCGCCGTTTCATTACAAAATGCACAAAAACTCAATTTTGTTGTCTCATTACAAAACCCACAAACTCAAAAAAGAAAGTTTTTAATACTTATTTATTTATATGACCCCTTTCTCATACTCAAATAATCTATCCACTTATACTACCCGTGTTCTCTCTACTACCTTTATTTTTATACTTAATACACTTACTCAACTATTTACTTTTCTTAGTTTTTGTGCAAAACCTATTTTGTGCCTTGTTTTTTTTTTTTAATGGGGGACTGAGGGAGAGTACATACTCCCTCCGTCCCACGTGAATGCAAACTTATTTCCTTTTTGGTCCCTCCCACGTGAATGCAAACTGCCCAAAATGGAAATAAATTTATTATTTTATATTCACCCTACCCCACCCACTCATTCTCTCTCTTCATTTCCTACCACACAATTTATTCAACCAACTCCACTCATTCTCTCTCTTCATTTCCTACCACACATTTTCATTATCTTAATAATATTTCTTAATTATCGTGCCCGGAAAAATGGTCCACAATGACGTGGGACGGAGGGAGTATTTATTTGTGTTTTAAAACGAAGAGAATATTGTGGCATCTAATATCTCCCTATAAATTAGCCTGCTTTTTCCATGAACGCACACACACAAACACAGTTAAATACTTCTTTCTTGAATCATATTTTTTCTGGTACTTGCCAAAATGAGTTTCTGGGAGAAATTTGTTGAAGAGACAGTTCTAAATATGGAGTCTAAGAAACTCTTACTTAGTGATATAATACCAGTCCATTTTCCCATTAATAGTCAAATATATAAAGACAATGAAATTGAGTTTCTTGATGGTTTGAGTAGCCGGGAAAGAGCTACCGTTGAAATCCAACTTCTAGATTCCACATTTCAAGGATGGGTACGAGGTGACAACTATCTCTTTTCTCCAGGTATGTTTTTTTTTAATTAATGGAAATGAGTGTGTTCTTATTTTAGGTACGCAATATACGAACTCTTTTTTCATACTCATCTTTACAAATGATAATATTAATGTATTGTATAGTACAATAAACTAAAACATGAGCTAAAGATACATTTTCGGACTACCAATATATATAGGAATGCAAATGAGCTAGTGTTGCTATTCACATACGTCAAATTGCTAAGTAAACTATTATTTACGCTTAAAATTAAAGATATATGTACTGTAACACCCCTAATTTTTCATACATAAATGAACATTCAATGGCAATAAATAATACTTCAAATATTAGGGTTTTCACCAACAAAACCCTATTACATCATAAAGGTCATTAAATACCATAAATAACTTAATAAATGCGAAAGTGAAAATAAATACTTAATGTCTCGGCTATTAAAACCACACTAGCCATTAATGTACTTACAACCAAATGAAATAGACTAATCGTTCAATAACCATAATTATTCTCCAAGCGTCGCACTTCTCGCGACCAATCTGATTCCCTTCTACTTAGAACCTGGAAAAAAAAATTTAAGGGAGAAAGGGTTAGCAAACGAATGCTCAGTAAGTTCATACGAAGTCTCTTCGGTTACTAAGAAGAGACGACCAGAATGAACACTTCAATAATACAATACAAGGATAGGTTAATTTAACTTTATAATAGACTGGGGTACAATACAGTCAAGACAATATGTAAGATTATCTTCAAAGGATTATGGCACTACGATTCAAAGGGATTCACACAAATTCCGTCAATTCCAACGTACATTATAACCTCAATGCCAAAGGTTCAATTTAATACACCTATCTTCATCAAGCCATTAGTGCGGGTCGAAACATATATGGTATCCACACATATATGCTCGGGGTCTAGAATTGCCCTTGTAATCAAACAATTCCTGAGAGAAGGCATGTGATCACCCATGCAATCCCTAATAAGAACAAGTCTTTTTCTAACTAGACAAGTTCTGACAATGCCTCTTTTAACTGGGCATATCCATTCTAAGCAAGTAAGTGGTTCCACAAACATGCTAGAACGAGGAAGCATACGTGGGTACAAGTATGCATATGACAATTTTCAAACTTCAGATATTCTGTGAACAACAACATTATCACAAAATATAGATATTTTCAAGTAACGTTCAATAACGCGAATTATTCACATATAACTATTATGCCATTTGATAGTCTAATTATATCAAGAAGGTATAGGAGTTTCAAAGGTAAAGAATTCAAATACAGTAAAGTAAGGAACGTAATCCCTTACCTTGGTCTAGCTTCTTGAACAGCTCTTCCCGTGTGTATCTACAACCACGTAAGAGTAACTTAGTATCTCGCATTTGTTGTTAACTATCTCTACTTAGTTAAACATTATGCGTTATAATTTAAAATCTTTCCTTTCTTTATTTAGTAATCTTCTATGTTTGGGAAAGTTTCTATTTTTTTGAAAACTTTCCTTATTCGAAAATTTCATTATTCTTGGATTTGTATTCCCTAATTATAGGTTGATTTTATTTAGGGTTGTTCTCTTTTCTATTCTTTTCATAAATCTTAACTCTAAAGTAGGCTTTTCTCTTTTAGGATTTCTACTTAAGCCCTTCTACTTTTGGCTAATTACTAAAAGGTCCTCCATCTTTTAGGTATTTGTAAAACAGTCCCTCAACTTATGAGTATTTGCAAAACAGTCCCTCAACTTTTAAATATTTGCAAAACAGTCGCTCAACTTTTAAATATTTGCAAAACAGTCCCTCAACTTTTAAATATTTGCAAAACAGTCCCTTAACTTATGAGTAATTGCAAAACAGTCCTTCAACTTTTAAATATTTGCAGTTTGATCCTCCTGCAGTTTTGAACTTTACAATTTAGTCCTTCAGTTAAGTTTTCCATCTAATTCCTGACTGTACAGTCAGAATTCTAATGGTTTCAGCTTATAAACTATTCAATTTAGCCCTTTTCAGTTTGAAACTTAACTGTAACCCTTTAAACTAAATCAAAATCTTAACAATTTAAATCAAATCATACCTACACATCATCCTGTTCATTCGGCTGAACCCTACTATGCCCAAAACATGATTTTTGTTCCATCTTTTCATCCAAGAATAGTTGACATAATAATTTAATTCAACCCAAGAACATAATTAGGGATTTCTACATCTTAAAATTCAAGTTTCATATTCTTATTATTCAAGATTTAAGATTTATCATTAGGTTATACTCCTAATCATTAAACATTAAATCCTTCCATCATTATAATCATCAATCAATTTTATTAACTCCAAGATTGAACATTTAAACCCTAAGAATGGTCATCCTAGAACACACATAATTTTAATCTTTCAAAAATTCATAACTAATTCAATAATAATCCAAATTGAATGAAGCGAAAACTAGAATTTAGGATTTTACATTACCTTGATTATGGTTAAGAAGAATTGATCAAAAAGGATCAAGAAACTCGGCTGCTCCTCCTCTCCCTCTGCGGCTGCCGACTTGAAGTAGGGTTAGGGTTTTTAATTTTTTTCTTTTGTTAATTATGAGGGTTATGGAAATTAAGAAAGGGTTTTGGTTATTTATATTTGGGTATTATCCTCCTTGGGCCCTTTTACTTCACAAGCCCACTTACCTAGCCCAACTTGATTAACTCATCCAACCCATTCAATTAACCTTTAATAGCCCATTTAATAAATGCTAATTAATAATTATAATTACATTAATTATTTTCTAATAAAAAAAATTAATTAAAAGTTTAAAATTTTCGGGTTCTTACTGATAAAGATTGATTTACTTTATTGACCATATCATGTAAATGTTATATATTCAATACTTACCATAGTTGTAGAAATAGTTTAGGAAACAATCTCTACCATAATTCTCGTAGCCTTAACATCAGCCTTGATTTAGGATTGTAAATAACTGCATATACTCTTGTAATTGTATTTATATTCTACCAGTCAATGAAAGGTCTTAAAGCTTTTCCCAATATTTCTCTGTAATTTCATATGGTATCAGAGCAAATCAAGGTTCATATTTTTTTCTCTTCTCTCCTACAGTTGCTTCTAGGTCTCCCTCTCTTCATTTTCGCAGCCATGTCTTCCTCTGATCTCACTCTTCTCCCCAATACTGCTGAACCTACCGTCCCGCTCATTGTCATATCTCTTGCTCATGTCCTCAAACTCTCCTCCACAAACTACATATCAAGGAAAACCCAAGTTGTCTCAACTCTAATTGGCCATGATTTATACAATTTCGTTGATGATACTCATCTCGCACCACCAAAATCCCTCCCTGCACCTACTGCTGCTGTCAACCCTACTCCGCCAGCCAACCCCCCAGCCATCCCAACCGTCCCTCTTCCTCCTGCTGCTACAACCACCATCTCCAATCCTGCCTATACCACATGGTTTAGGCAAGATCAACTCATTCTCTCGGCCCTTGCTGGTACCCTCTCGGCTCCTCTTGTTCCCCTCATCTCTCACTGCTCCACCTCTCTAGCCGCTTGGCAAACGCTGGCTAAGACTTTTGCCAATCCGTCCAAAGGACATGTTAAGCAAATTAAAGATCGCCTCAAGCATATCACCAAAGGATCCCGTCCCATTACTGAGTATATGCGAGATATAAAATCTTGCACTGATCACATTGCTTCCCTAGGTCGTCCACTGGATGACGATGACATTATCGAGCGTGTCCTTG
Organism: Adenophora triphylla var. japonica; assembly: GCA_022495995.1. Classification (NCBI taxonomy): domain Eukaryota; kingdom Viridiplantae; phylum Streptophyta; class Magnoliopsida; order Asterales; family Campanulaceae; genus Adenophora; species Adenophora triphylla. The sequence goes on from JAFEMH010004256.1 coordinate 30,540, forward strand.
ACCAACTAAATGACCCAGCTTTTGAATCTGTTATTTCTGCCGTTCAAAGTCGTGACACGCCTATATCCTTTGATGAGTTGCATGAAAAGCTTCTCAACAAGGAACTTTCTATATCTCACACCTCCCACACTACTGCTACCCCTCTCAACTTCCCTGCCTCAGTCAACTATGCGTCCAAACACCCCTCTCGTAGCTTCCAGCCTAGGAATCCCTCTTCTAGTCCTGGTCTGCTCCCAACTCCTCTCCCTTCTCCCACCAATCCCAACCGCCAGACTACTCCATTTAAGGGATGTTGTCAGTGGTGTCGTAATATTGGTCACTATCTCTCTCAGTGTTCCCTATTTCGCAATGCTCATCCCCATATTGTCATCCCTTCACCTAATCTTCTCAACAACTCTAGGCCAACCACCCGTGCAAATTCATCACCCTCAGCCTACACTGCCACCACATCTACCCGACCCAATTACTCCTGGTTGCTTGATAGCGGTGCAACGCACCACGCTACCAATGATTTTGATACCCTTGCACTCCATGCTCCCTATGATGGAACTGAGGAACTAGTCATCGGCGATGGCTCGGGTCTCCCAATCACACACACTGGTTCTACTTCTCTTTCCTCCTCTCATAATACTTTTCGCCTTAATAATGTTCTTTTTGTTCCGTCTATTTCTCGTAACATTATCTCTATTTCAAAGTTTTGTCAAGATAACAATTCTTCAATTACTTTCTTACCTTCATCTTATATTGTGAAGGATCTCTCCACGAGCAAGACTCTTCTCCAAGGCCCCACTAATTCCAGTGTTTATGAATGGGACCCTACTCCTCCTCAAATTCACTCGTCTGTTTTGAAGTCCACCATCAACTGGCACCACCGTCTTGGTCATCCCTCGACAGCTATTTTAAATTTTCTCAATTCTAGATTTGATTTACAAATTCCTAAGTCAAGTGTTTTTAATTGTAACTCTTGTGACTGTAACAAGAGTCATAAACTTTTGTTTCATAATAATACTATTTCTTCGTTTGGACCTCTTGATGTGCTTTATAATGATGTGTGGACTTCCCCCCTTCCCTCTTTTGATGGTTTCAAATATTACATCATTTTTGTGGATCATTTTTCAAAATATATTTGGTTTTATCCCCTAAAACACAAGAATGATGCAACACATGTTTTCTCTCACTTTAAGCTTCTTGTTGAAAAATATTTTAAACGTTCCATCTTGACAATTTACAGTGACAATGGAGGCGAATACATTGGCCTCCGTCCTCTCCTTGCCTCACACGGCATTTCTCATCTCACTTCTCCTCCACACACACCCGAACACAATGGCTACTCCGAACGTCGTCATCGACATATAGTCGAAACCGGGCTTTCCTTAATTTCTTATGCCTCTATGCCACTTAAGTTTTGGCCTCTTGCTTTTACAACTGCTTGTTACTTAATAAATAGAATGCCTACTCCTACTCTTCAACTAAAATATCCTTTTCTTACTCTTCACAAAATTCCTCCAAATTATGCTAAACTTCGAAGCTTCGGATGTTTATGCTATCCTTGGCTTTGTCCGTATAACTCTCACAAACTTGAACCAAAATCTGCCCCGTGTGTGTTTGTGGGTTACTCAGCTACGCAAAGTGCTTATTATTGCATGGATCCTACTTCCTATAAAATATATACTTCTAGGCATGTGAAGTTTGTTGACTACTCTTTCCCTTTTAGCAATATTTCCCCCTCACACACTCTTGTTACTCCTGATGAATGGTGTCAATTTAGAATCTCTACTATAATCTCTCCCTCTTCCACTACTCCAATACCTCCTTCTTCAAACACTTCGCCACCTTCTAGTTCCCCCCCTACTTCCAGCACTCTTACAGCTCCAGCACCACCCACTGCCGAGCCACCCCCTCTACCTACTCCCTCCCAACCAGCTCAACCTGAGCCTTCCCAACTCGCCCAATCTGAACCCTCCTCTACTACCATCTCTTCCCTTCCTCCTTCCCCTCCTACAACTTCCGCACCCCTTCCCTCTGGCCCTGTTACTCGGTCTAAAAACAACATCCGTAAACCTATAAATAAACTAAACCTCCATATTTCCCTTTCTAATTCTATCCCTGAACCTACAAACATTACTCAAGAACTTAAAAGCACTGTTTGGAGAGATGCAATGCAGAAAGAATATGATGCTCTTCTCAAAAATCACACTTGGGATCTCGTTCCCCCTTCTCCGTCTCAAAATTTAATTGGTTGCAAATGGGTATTTCGCACAAAATTTAATTCGGATGGTTCTGTTGATCGTTACAAGGCTCTCCTTGTAGCGAAAGGGTTTAATCAACGTCCTGGTCTAGACTATTCGGAAACATTTAGTCCTGTTGTTAAGCCTAGTACTGTCCGTCTCATTCTTTCTCTTGCTATTTCTAATGGTTGGTCCCTTCGGCAAGTTGATATTAACAATGCCTTTCTCCAAGGCACACTTCTAGAAGATGTCTATATGTCTCAACCTCCGGGTTTTTCGAGTCCATCTCACCCATCTTATGTCTGTAAACTCCGTCAAGCTCTTTATGGCCTTAAGCAAGCTTCACGTGCTTGGTATAATGAGCTTAAATCTTTCCTTCTTTCCATTGGTTTTGTTAATTGTGTCTCTGATTCTTCGCTTTTTATTCTCCGTCACTCTTTAGGTTTAATTTACTTACTTGTCTACGGCGATGACATTATTATCACAAGCTCAAATCTCCCCTTTCTAAACTCTTTCATTTCTAAATTTTCCTCTCGGTTTTCTCTCAAAGACTTAGGCACTCTTTCTTATTTTCTAGGTGTCGAGGTTCTTCCTCATTCCCATGGTCTTTTCTTGAGTCAACAAAAATATGTTAGTGACTTACTATCTCGTGCAAATATGTCTGCTGCTAAGCCTGTGCCTACTCCTATGGCACCTAATCCTCCTTTGTCCTTGACGTCTGGTTCTCCTTTACCCAACCCTACTGAGTTTCGTGCTCTCGTTGGGGCTCTTCAATATCTCTCTTTAACTCATTTTGACATCTCCTTCGCAGTAAATAAGCTATCTCAATTTATGCACCGTCCTACTGATGAACACTTCACCGCTCTCAAGCGTGTCTTACGCTACCTTGCGGGTACTCTCTCTCATGGTCTTCTTCTTTGTCCATGCTCGTCCATGTCTCTCCATGCCTATACTGATGCTGATTGGGCGGGAGACAAGGATGATTACATCTCCACCACTGGCTACATTGTTTACTTGGGCAAGAACCCTATCTCGAAGAGTTCTCGGAAACAGCGTACTCTTGCTCGCTCCTCCACCGAGGCAGAATACCGTGCCACCGCCTCTACAACAGCTGAGCTCATCTGGGTTCATACTCTCCTATAGGAACTCGACATTACAGCTGTTGGCACTCCCACAATTTTTTGTGATAATCTCGGTGCCACGTATGTTGCTGCCAATCCGCGTTTTCACTCTCGCATGAAACACTTGGGCCTTGATTATCATTTCGTCAGAGAATTAGTTCAAAAAGAGTCCATACGTGTTTCACATATTTCGGGATCGGATCAACTTGCTGATGCACTCACTGTTGGGATTTGGATCCTAAACCTACAAGGAAAAAGGGGGACTAAGTCGGAGGGGTTTGTTGAGGTCAAGAAGGATTCAAAAACGGAGAAGGGCCTGGAGCAGCGCCAGGCGGGCGCCTCATCTGGCCGAGGCGGGCGCCTCAAGTGCCGAGGCTGTGGCCGAGTTCCTTCACTCACGAGGCGGGCGCATGGAGGGCTTGAGGCGGGCGCCTCAAGCATGGCCGAGATTCTGGGCTTGATTTGTTTCCTTATTTGATTGTAACTCTTCTTAAATTAGATTTAGGGTTTCCTTGTAACTATATAAGCATAATTTCGGCCTAGAACACAGTGTAGCAACATATTAGAGAGACTAATAACATATTGGCTTGGCAATTGCCCCCGGACGTAGTTCACGAGTTGGTGAATGAACCGGGTAAACAACTCTTGTGTTCTTGTGTGTGATTGTTTCTTTCTTGTACGTGTGGGTGTGTTAATTTCTTTGTCTTGATTGCAACGGGGTATCACCAATTTCACAACAACTGGTATCAGAGCTTTGGTTCGGAGGATTCAAAATTCTTTCATTAGTTGATCAATTTTGAATCGCGTTCTTGGGGATTTTGGTGAAGCAGTCAAGATGAAGAACCATATCGAGAAATTCAGCGGTGTGAATTTCACGTTTTGGAAGACAAGGATTGAAGACTACCTTTATTGTAAGGATCTTCATAAGCCCTTGAAGGAGAAGCCCGAAGACATGTCACAAAAAGATTGGGAGGTGTTGGATCGGAAGGCGTTAGGAGCGGTAAGGAGTGCCCTAACCGACGACGTTGCACGGAACGCTATGGAGGCCAAGACAACGGTGGAGTTGCTACAAACGCTGTCGGACATGTATGAGAAGCCGTCGAATATCAATAAGGTGCATTTGATAAAGAGGTTTGCGAATGCGAAGATGTCAGAGGGGCAGACAGCGGCAAGTCATATCGGCAATTTCAAAGGTATGGTGGACCAATTGAAAAGTGTTGATATTACTTTCTCCGATGAAGTGCTAGCTTGTTTTCTTCTAAAATCATTGCCTGATAGTTGGGAGGTTACTGTCACAACGATTAGTACGTCGAAAACAGCATTGGTGTATACGGAGGTTAGAGATCTCATCCTGCAAGAGGAGTTGCGAAGGAAGGAGAAAAGGGGAGAATCGTCCGTAGATGGGGCTGCACTTAGGGTGGAGAGAAAAAGGGGTGGACCTAAGGGGAAAAAGGTCAAGTGCTACAATTGTGGTGAATTGGGGCACATCAGTTATGATTGTCCGGGAAAAAGTGGTGGTGCGCACGTGGTGGATGATGGTGGTGATGTATTAATCCTAGGGGAGGAGCAGTCGGGTGAAGATTGGGTGTTGGATTCTGGAGCTTCTTGTCATGCTAGTGGGGATGCGGAATCAATGAAGCGTTACAAAACCGGAGATTTTGGGGTTCTCTATCTTGGTGATGGTCAACCATTGAAGATCAAAGGTAAGGGGGATGTAATGATGAAGACACCTAATGGGGCTGTTTTACAACTACACGACGTGATGCATGTTCCGGATTTGAGGAGGAGGGTGATTTCTGTGGGACAACTTGATAGTGAAGGATACGGTGTTTCTTTCATTGGTGGGTCTTGGGAAGTCACAAAAGGAGCTAAGGTGTTGGCTCATGGGGTTAAGGGGAAGACGTTGTACTCTACCTACAATGTCGGTTTTCGTTCCGGTGGGAGCAAGAGGCTTAAGAACCGGCCTGTTGGTGTAAAAAGGGGAGACATCAAGAAACGGTATGTTGGGGAGGACACAAAGTTGATCAACGCGGTGTGGATGTCCAAGGGCCCTAACAGAGAGCGGTTTCAGACCAAGAATAGTCGATGCAAGAAACAAGGTGTGTCCGAGTTTCAAGGGGAAGCATTGCGAGAAAGGTGGGTCTGGAGGGAGAAGGCGAAGTTAGACTTGCGGGGAGAAATCAAGGTAGAAGCTGATTTGGGGAGGCAAGAACGATCTAACACGGGGAGGTTGAAACGTCGCTTGGTTTCAACTCGCCTTAGTACTTGAGGAGAGGTGTGGTAGTGTCAAGCCAATATGGATGAGGGGAAATGTGTTCGAAGGTCTTTACTCCGTGGTGGGAGTTGATGGGTGTTTTTTATGTTTGTTAGTTTAGTCTCCGGTGGGAGATTGTTGGGATTTGGATCCTAAACCTACAAGGAAAAAGGGGGACTAAGTCGGAGGGGTTTGTTGAGGTCAAGAAGGATTCAAAAACGGAGAAGGGCCTGGAGCAGCGCCAGGCGGGCGCCTCATCTGGCCGAGGCGGGCGCCTCAAGTGCCGAGGCTGTGGCCGAGTTCCTTCACTCACGAGGCGGGCGCATGGAGGGCTTGAGGCGGGCGCCTCAAGCATGGCCGAGATTCTGGGCTTGATTTGTTTCCTTATTTGATTGTAACTCTTCTTAAATTAGATTTAGGGTTTCCTTGTAACTATATAAGCATAATTTCGGCCTAGAACACAGTGTAGCAACATATTAGAGAGACTAATAACATATTGGCTTGGCAATTGCCCCCGGACGTAGTTCACGAGTTGGTGAATGAACCGGGTAAACAACTCTTGTGTTCTTGTGTGTGATTGTTTCTTTCTTGTACGTGTGGGTGTGTTAATTTCTTTGTCTTGATTGCAACGGGGTATCACCAATTTCACAACACTCACGAAGCCTCTTAACGCACGCGGTTTCAGAATCTTATCTCCAAGATTGGACTAACTACCAGACCGTCCATCTTGCGGGGGCGTGATAAAGATTGATTTACTTTATTGACCATATCATGTAAATGTTATATATTCAATACTTACCATAGTTGTAGAAATAGTTTAGGAAACAATCTCTACCATAATTCTCGTAGCCTTAACATCAGCCTTGATTTAGGATTGTAAATAACTGCATATACTCTTGTAATTGTATTTATATTCTACCAGTCAATGAAAGGTCTTAAAGCTTTTCCCAATATTTCTCTGTAATTTCATACTTACTACATGTACAATAAAACATTTTAAAGCATGAAAATGGGTGTATTTTAAAATTTGACGTGCGTAAATAGAAGCCTTCAATGCAAATACCTTCATCTAAGATGGGTTTTGTTTAACCATCGCAAACTATTTTAATTCCAGCGGATGTGAATTTTAACAATCGCAAGCTTGGACAATCTGTTAGTGACCCTCAGCAAGTCAGAAAGGTAGTTTTATTCTCTTCAAATGATTACTTGGCCTTAGGTTTGCATCCATCAGTTACCAAAGCTGTTACAACGGTATGTCTGTTTTTTTTTTTTAATTATTATTGAAACCTTTCTTTCTTTCTTTCTTTTATTCTACTAGAAATATCTACTTAAATTATATTAAAACAGGCTGTACAAGAACATGGAATGGGCCCAAGAGCTGGTACTTTAATGTGTGGTTATACAAGTTACCATCAACAACTTGAAATATGCATTGCAGACTTGAAGCATAAAGAGGTCTCTTCTTATACTTTAATTTTAGATTTGATTAAATTTAGTGTACTCCTACATTCTTTATATTTATTTTTCTTTTTTTTATGATATTTTCAAATATAATTCATTTGTATATAATATTATTTGCACCTCCGTCCTAAAAACTGTTAAATATATAATAATCTTAGTGTGGCTAATTCAATTTCATTGATTTTTCAGGATTGCCTTTTATGTCCTACGGGCTATGCAGCCAATACGAGCTTCTTGTCTGCACTAGCATATATAGGCTCTAATCTCTCAGCTGCTACTAATAAAACAGTTAACTCTTTGGAGGACGAAAGAGTTGCAATATTTTCGGATGAATATAACCATGCATCAATTATTGATGGTCTTCGTCTTGGTTCTGGATCTGGAAATGCACGAGTTTTTATCTATAGGCATTGTGACATGAGCCACCTAGATGAATTATTGTAAGTTACTCGCTAAAAAAACATTATTTTGGGTATAAGCCATTTTAACCATTATGTAAAAATCACATTAACTGTATGTTTTTTTTTTTTTTTGACAGATCAAGTTGTTCCATGAGGAAGAAAGTTGTTATCACTGATAGGTATATTGTAGATGAAATTTCTTTCACAAGAAAATCTGAACCTACGTTTTAACCCTTTCAGACTAACTTATGTTGCACAAAATCTTATTAATAATCTGCTTTTCTTAGACATTAGTAAAAACCGGGGTTTAAAAACGCCAATTTACTATACAAGTTAGTTGATTGTTTTGAGTCGTAAACTGAATGTTATAAAGTTTACAAGTTAAAACCCATGGTTGACTAGTTGGACCTCTATCTCAACTAGTGTTATGAAAAAAATTGATTCTTAATAAGACTTATTAATTAAATGGGAGTACAAAAACAGTAGTACAAATTAAACATTTGAAACTCACTTAAGTTCTACCTTTGTTACTATGAATGTGTGTGTGAAGAAACTAAACATATATTTTCATAAGACATTATTTTGTGAAATTTTTACATTAGCTTGTTTAGCATGGATGGAGATTTTGCGCCAATGACCGATCTTGTAAGGCTTCGCAAGAAGCATGGATTCTTGCTTGTTCTTGATGAGGTAATCAACTCATGTAAAATTTTAGGTAGTTAATAATTAATTTATTCCCTTGGATTAAAGATATTCTCATATACTCTAATATAAATTTTCAGGCTCATGGGACACTCGTTTTTGGGAAAGATGGTGGGGGTGTGGCAGATGAATTCGGTGTTGAAGATGAAGTCGATATCTCTATAGGAACTTTAAGTAAGGCTGCTGGCAGCTCAGGTGGTTTCATTGCTTGCAGGTAACTAGTTCATGATCAGTACTGACGTAAATATGGACATTCAGCATATACTCCCTCCGTCCCATAGTTTTATAGACTTTTGCCAATGCACGGAAATTAAGGAGGAAGTATTATATTGAAAGTGTTGTGAGTGTGAAAATAAAATAGGAGAGAGAATGAGTGGAGAGAATAGTAAATTATAATGGTGATGTGAGTATTAAAATAATGTAGGAGAGAGAATGAGTGGAGGGAATAGTAAAGATTTCTTTCCATTTTAGGAAAGTTATACTCCCTCCGGCCCACCAAAACTGATACTTATTTCCTTTTTGGTCCGTCCCAGCCAAATTGATACTTCCCAAAATGGAAGGGAATCTTTACTATTTACCTCACTCATTCTCTCTCCTATTTCACTTTTACACTCACAACATTCTCTCTCCTAACTATTCCTCCCACTCATTCTCTCTCCTATTTAATTCTTCATACTCACAACATTTTTTTTCACTTTTTCTCTCTCTTACTTTTCCTTAATCCGCGTACCCAGAAATTAGGTATCAGTTTTGGTGGGACGGAGGGAATATATTATTGTGGGACGCCCAAAAAGGAAATTTTATATATTATCGTGGGACGGAGGGAGTATTTTTCTTTTTAGTTCCTTTCATTTCTTTTTTATTTTTTCCTTTTTTTAGCTATTTTTTCAAGGTATTATTCCTCAAGGGCCCTCATGTTCAGATTTTTTTCCATTTTAAAGACAGACATTTTATAAATCTCAAATAAAGAGTTCATTCAAAAATTTTATTCCCCAGACAGCCCTCTCCTCCATCCACTCACGTCATTTCATCTCCCTCCCACCCCACCCCTCACTTCATTTTTTCATTTTTCTTTCTCCCTCTAGAAAAACACACACGCACAAACAATTTCTCTCTCAAACCCTCTCTTGCCGGAATTCTTCTCCGGCCATCTCTTTCCCCGCTCCGACCTCCTTGACTTTTAACACCTCCGTCTCCCTCACTCCTCCGGCGACTGGCGTTGTCCTCTTAGCCAACCAGATCTGGCAGGAAAGCAGTGAATCTGACCTCCTCGCATCACCGACAACGTCAAAACCATTAGATCCAGCAACCAGCAGACTGATGGCTCATTTTTTTCAAAGGATGGCTATGATTCGGAGATAGAGAGAGAGAGGGAGAGAGCTGACCCGGGTGGGACGAAGAAGTAGGTGTAAGGGAGCAACATGGCGGTGGAGGGTAGACCAATAGCACCCAAAAGCAACAAATTCAATGTCTTCCTCTTTTCCATGTCTGGCACACCGGTCATTTGGTATCTTTGCCCGCTTGGCACGTTATCTTCATCCCCCTTTCCTTGTTCACCAATTGGATTTTCCCTACCTTCTTACTCGAACAAAGCTGCCATCAAAAATCAAACATTATAATTTTGTTAAATCCCCTCATCAATTTGAACCAACTTTGAGCTATATGTACTTTAAAGTTAATTTAATTATCATGATAAAAATCTAAATATTTCTGCTGATTGTTGATAGTATATACAATGGCGCATCAGTATCAAGTTTTAGATTTTCATTGGAAAAATTATAGCTCAAAATTCGTTTAATTTTTAATTGACAACAAATAAAGTGTGACTATCTTTTCGGGACGGATGGATAATGATAGTTTAAATAGGCAGTAAATAATCAAGTACCTGAGAAGGAGTTGCAGGAGAGAGTGTGAAGGCAGCCATGGAAGGAGAATTGGGAAAGAACAAGAATTCAGCAGTGGCTGGCAAAGTTTTGTTAAGTGGGGGATATAAGACTTATTAATAAGTCTTATAAGTAACTTATAAGACTTTTTAAACAAGTCTTATGTTACTTATAAGACTTTTTTAATAAATCTTATAAGTAACTTATATAAATTTAGATTTTTTTTTTAAAAAGTCTCATATGTTACATATAAGACTTATTAATAAGTCTTATAAGTAACTTATAATACTATTTAAATAAGTCTTATAAGTAAAAAGACTTATTAAAAAAAGTCTTATAAGTTACTACTTATAAGACTTTTTTACAACATAGTTCTCAATGTTCAAATAGGTCTTATAAGACTTTTTAAAAAGTCTTATAAGTTTCTTATAAGACTATTTAAAAAATCTTATATGTTACATATATGACTTATTCATAAGTCTTATAAGTAACTTATAAGACTTTTTTAATAAGTCTTATAAGTAAAAAGACTTATTAAAAAAAGTCTTATAAGTTACTACTTATAAGACTTTTTTACAACATAATTCTCAATGTTCAAATAGGTCTTATAAGTTACTTATAAGACTTTTTTAATAAGTCTTATAGATAAAAAGACTTATTAAAAAAGTCTTATAAGTTACTACTTATAAGACTTTTTTACAACATAGTTCTCAATGTTCAAATAGGTCTTATAAGTAACTTATAAGACTTTTTAAAAAGTCTTATAAGTTACTTATAAGACTTATTAAAAAGTCTTATATGTTACTTATACAAAGAGTTTTTTAAAAAGTCTTATATGTTACTTATAAGACTTTTTAAAGTAGTCTTATAAGTTAATTGTCTTATAAGTCAGTTATAAGAGTAATTCGTTGTTATTATGAGAGTAATTCGTTGTTATTATTGAAATTTTTAATTTTTTTGGTTGAAAAAATTGTCTTATAAGTCAATTATAAAAGACAATGTAGTCTTAATTATAAGAGTTGTAAATGTATAAATTATGAGAGTAATTCGTTGTTATTATTAAAATTTTTGATTTTTTTTTAGTTGAAAATTTTGATTTATAAGTCAATTATAAGAGAATTTATAAGTGTTGTAAATGTGTAAATTATGAGATTAATTCGTCGTTAACATTGATTCTTTTTTTTATTTTTTTTGGTTGAAAAAATTAAACTGAAACTATTTTGAATCTAATGACTAATTAAAAATACTTGAATGTCTAGTGACCAACATTTAATTCTCAAAGTTTCAGTGACTAAAGTATAATTTTCTGTTTTGAAATTGGTTCAGTCCCCTTGAATGAACGTACGACGCATACAAAATAATAATAATTAGGATATATTTGTCTTTTAACAGTGAGGGGTGTATGAGGAATTACTAAAAGGTCATTTCTTAAAATGGGTTTAAATCTCACATGAGGGGCCCTAGAGGAAATGGGCCTTTTTTCAATTGGGCATCTTTTAAGTCCAGCGATGTGCATGCTTACGTGAGTTTGTATATGATCAGCAGTGCTCATGGTTTTCATGTTTATTTCTAAACTATCAGCAAAAGGTGGAAACGAATTATACAATCGAGGGGCCGGTCTTTTGTATTTTCCACTGCATTAACTATACCAGTTGTTGCAGCCGCGCTTGGTAAGAATTAATGCTTTTACAGTCCAATTAGGAAATATTTAACAACATTATTTTTCTATATATATACTCCAGTTGTACTCAGGCCTACGCATACTTATTTCTATAAAAAAAAATTGTACTCCAGTTAGTAATATTGGAGATTCTTGTGTTCTCATTTAAGTTTCTCTTTTTATATGTTCGCGCGAATGATTGGATAATTTGGCAGCTGCCTTTACTGTGTCAAGAAATGAGAAATGGCGTCGAATTGTACTATGGAACCTGGTTAAGGAGTTCCAATCTCTATCTGGGATTCCCATTACCAGTCCCATTGTTTGTATTATTGTTGGAAGTGAGGAAAAGACAATCCAAGCAAGCCGGTCTAATTTCTTTCTTTTTATCTTCTTAATTTCTTCATTTGTGCGTTTTTGTTCTTGCGGCAACTTCTTAATTGCATCGTGAAACAGGCATTTACTGCAAAAAGGATTCCATGCAATTGCAGTCATACCCCCTGTAGTGCCTAAAAATTTGAGCAGGTCCGTTTCTCTTGTGGATTCCATGCAAATGCAGTCACACAAACTTCATTTAAAGAAATCCTTAGTGGAGAGAACATGAAGTATATACTACTCCCTCCGTCCCAAAATGATCTTCCCATTATTTTGCCGTTAGTAAGAAGGAACTTTGAGCAATAATTTTAGGTTGATTTATTATACAAATGAAAATCTAAAATTTGTCGTTAATACACCATCAATAATACTATCAACAACAAGTTTTAGATTTTCATTAGAATAATTCAATCAACCTGAAATTATTGCTCAAAAATCATTTGTATCGTAGTAACGCCAAAAAAAGTGAGAAGATCATTTTGGGACGGAGTGAATATAAGTTTAATAATTTGGTATGCTATACCAAATGGGAATTTTTATTCAGTTACAAGAATTTTATGTTGCAAATGATGAAATTTCCAAATATGTGTTGGTGAGAGAGAAAAGGAGAGAAACATTCATACTTTTGATTTTTCCCTTGCTTATAGTATCATTTTTCTTCAAGCTTTCTATCACAATGTTTTAACTTGCACATAAATAATGTTTTTATGACAGGTTAAGATTGTCTCTGAACGTATCACACACGACAAGTGATCTGAAGAAACTCACGAAAGCTTTACTAGAATGCCAAGTTATTAAGGTGCCAAATAACAATAGCAAAGTTGCAATGCCAATTTCAAGAATTTGATTTCAGGCTTGATGCCCTTGCCGCAAGTTCATAACGAGGACGTTTTTTTTTCTCTTCTTTGTGGAAATAAGTAAACTCAATAGCCATGTTGTACGTTTGATCATGGCTAGTGACGATTACGTTGCATTTAATTGTACTGTGTGTAATTTTTTCCCTATTGAAATTGTTCCTTTGTGAAACAGTAAAAACTTCCATGTTTTACACCTTGTGATTTTCTTGGTTTCTAAAGCATCACATATCACATATGTTAGTGTAAAACGCAGATGATATCCTGAGTGATTTCCCATATTCCATATGATTTTTCCCTTTCTTCTTATCTCTCCCCTTTTACCGTCTCTCTCTCTCTATTTACCCCCCCTTTCAGCGTCATCTCCCTCTCTTCCAATCCAAATAAAAACCCCTTCTCCAAAACCCTCAAAATCGTCCATGGCTTCTCCATCCAAAACAACAACCAAACCCTCAAACATCGACCACATGGACATTTTACCTTGCATTGCACAAAGTGCTGCTTCTCGTGTTGTCATGGATACTTCTCCCATGATAACACCTGCTTCTTCTCCTCCCATTATGACCATAGTTCCAGTTGCTACTCCTGTCTCTTCTTTACCTCAAGATGTTCCTAAAGTCACCCTCATTCTAGCCGAACCGAAAGAAAAGAGGAAGAGGAAAGCTCCATCCGCCAAATGATCTCCTCAAGTTGCAAAAAAGAGGTCTTCTAACCGAATAAGATCAATCAGGTCCAAGGCCACCTCCAATACCTCCTCTGATCCGATTGAAGTGTCAGAAAGTTCCTTGGAATTGTCGTCTGCTCATGTGAATGACGAAAATTTTGATGCCAACAAGGAGAAAGAACCGTCTGAAGACTCGTTTGATGCTTGGGTTGATTCTGAGGAAGAAGAAACTCTGGCTGAATTTCAGATAAAAAAGGCCAAGGGCAAGGGTTTAGCGAGTACTACCAAGAGTGCTACCAAGGGAAAGATATCATATGAGATAACACCTGCCCCCTCTAATACTCCTTCGATGTCTTTTCCTAGTAATCATGATTTATCTGGTGATGAGTTTATTCAGAATGAAGAAGATAATGCTTTTCTTAAACCCTTTCTCACTTTTGAGTTTTATAAGAAAGAAAACATGTAATTTTTGCTTAACAACTTGAGTAAGAAAGTGTTACAACTGGTAAAAGAAGTGATTGTTCAATTTTTAGAGGATAGAAAATTTTTGAAGGCAAATAATCATGCCTCGGTTTTTGTAGAAAGTGTGGTTAGGAATTTCTTTGCCAACTTACATGCTCATCTAGACAATGAGGGGTTTGAAAAATATGGAAAAGTGTTTGTAAGAGGTAGGGTTTAATTATTTACTCCTGCCATAATCAACAAAGCCTTAGGACTGCAGAATTTAGATGATGAGAGCATTCGGGTTAATAGAGATGAAATGGTTAAGTTCCTTACCCACAACAAAATCCAATCTTGGCCTTCAAAAGAAAAGCATCATGCTTCTAGGCTTACCTCTTTGTTTTCTGTTTTGCACAAGCTTTGTATATTCAATTGACTCCCTACTACAAATGAACCTATTGTTCTTTGGAGCATGCAAATGTGCTATACAGATTCGGTAAAAATCATAGGATTAATTTTGAAAGACTAGTGTTTAAACACTTGGCATCTTGGGGTAGAAAGAAAGACGTGAATATTTAATTTCTCCCTTATCTTTCCTTGATCATCAAAGTTTTGATTTTTCAATCCTTGCCTATTGTAGCCTCTGATTCCTTCACCTCTGAGCCTAAAAACTATACCATTGATTCCCAACTGAATAAAGGAAACATGTATACTAAGGACCTTCCCTGAAAAAAATCTAATGAAAATGTTGGTTCATCTTCTGTTCTTCCCGGTAATATCTCAGGTGATATCCCAAGTGCTCTCTCAAGTGTTGCCCCAAGTACCTTTGCAGGAACTGATGCTTCAAGTATTCGTTCAAATGTGTTCAATCTTTTGGGCAACACTTCACCTTCAATATCAAAGACTACGATTCTAATTTATTTACACAAGCAGTCAAGTGCAATTGAAGAACTAGTTGATGGGTAGGCCAAGCTTAAGCAGGAAACTGATAAGTTTATTGATGAAATTTCTTCCCAAACAGGGGGAGGATGTGCTGCTGGAGCTGTTGGAACTGGTACTACTTCAGGTGCTACCGCCAGTGTTGGCCCAAGTGATGGTGGAGGTGATAGAGATGGAGATCAGGAGGAAGAAGAAGAAGAGGAGTATAAAGAAGAAAAAGCTTGAAAACCTAAAGGTTGTTGAACCTGAAGGTTAATGTTGCCGCTAATTTGTTGGTGGATTTGATTTGGTGTCCTAAAACAATTTCTTTTTGTTTGGTGATATGTGGTTCCAAACAATTTACTTTTTATTTTGTTATGGTGGTAATCTGTTGGTTGCAAAACACTTTAGATGGTTTGTTTAAAACATTAATCGTTAGGTAGTTTTGCTTGCTTGGATTATGCTTTGGTACAATGGTTTATCATCTTTATTAGTAGCTTAGTTTATTTCAAAAACTTGTTTAAGTTTGAAATGAATTCATTTTTGATAAATCATGTCGGGTAATTGACTCATTGGTTAAGAGGGAGCTAATTTTCGTGGAGTTGTTATATTTTGTTTTTATGCTATATGCCTTGTTTTTGTATATATGGACTGACAAATTGCTGGTTTGCAGCTCATTAGGTTTGAGAAGAAATATTCAACTAAGGGGGAGATTGTAAGTGTAAAATGCAGATGATATCCTGAGTGATTTTCCATATTCCAGATGATTTCCCAGATGATTTCATGTGCAGGAATTTATATAGTTGCACATTTCTTGATTAACTGTTTATGTACTAATGTGCTAATATGATATGTTTAGTATATATTGTAAGTCCATATTTCAGGTTTCAATATGATGGAAGAATGAGCTAGAAACGTGGAGGAATTTGGAAAAGATAAAATTATGCATAAATAACGTTTTATGCATAAACTTTCCAAGAGTTACTTTATGTGAACAACTTAAAAAATGAGGGAAGACTATTTTAAAGGTGTTGTTGCTGATTCAAAGAGAGTACAACGTGAAAGAAGCTTGGGAGTACAAGGTCTTATAGCATGAACTTGGAGAGCAAGATACGGTTGCTACAATTGTGGGATGTTGGCGCAAGTGAGGAACAAGCCCAACAATCTCTCCACTCTCCCTACACGATCAAGACACCCCAAGGCTGTTACAAATTGAGTATCCTTCAAGACATTGAAGACTATAAATATGCATTGAAGGAGACATTTGAAGATATGCCAATTAAACACTTCACACCTTCAAGCATATAGAGATAGAATTCTTTGTTCGTTCGTTTTATCCATCCTACCATATAATTTCGCCTTTATTACCTTGGTTTCAAGTTGTGTGTTGGCTAGGATTGGAATTCATTCATTATCTCTTGTTCCATAGAACTTACATTGCATTAGTTATAGGAAACAACTTTTGGCTTTTGTAATTCATCTTATATAGTGATTATAAAGTCTTACCTAAGAGGCATCCTCAAGTTATATAATTTATATAACTTGAAAAAAATAATTTTGGTGTCATTATTCCGTTGCAATCTCTTTTTAAAATTGATTTTATTTTCGAAGTGTGTGTGTACTATCTCAAGTGCTATCATTGGTGCTGTTATCACCTTGGATATCACTTGTTGTTCAAAAATAGTTTTTTTTTGTGTACATTTTAGAATCTTGGAGGTACTAAAATGACATTTTCTGAGAATTAAGGGAGTCGGGTGACCCCGTAACCTATATGTGGCTTCGCAATAGGTACACCTGATGGATGTGGTTTTACCCATCCAAAAGATATATTTTCTAGCTTATTTGATGCTCAAAACCTTGAGAATTTAATGTATTTTGTTAGTGTTTTGATAGTTCAGGGGTTGATGTGCAACAATGCAGAAAAAGAGGAGAAAAAGCGTATTTTGAAAGTTCAAGGGCCAAAACGTAAATCTTGGAAATTCAGGGACTAAACTGAAAATATGGAAAATTTGGAGGAATTTGATTTTATATAATTCATGGGCCAAAGTAAAAATATAAAGGTCAAGGATCGAGGTGCCAAAGAATTTTTTATAGTGACTAAAGTACGACCGCACAATTGCGAGACGAATCGAATCCAATCCAAGGCCAAACTTGCTGCACAAATGAGGTCAAAAGCTGAGCATGGCGGGCCAAATGCAAAGGGAAGTGGGGCCAAGGGTGAGTGAGAGGTGCTGGCCAAGGTTGTGCTGGCTGGACTAAATTGGGCCATTATGGGCGGTCGCTGAAACTTGGATTGGGCGGCCGCTGAAGTCTAGGGCTTGGCCGAGAAATACTTCTGTTCAACTAGGCGGGCGCTGGACATTTATGGGCGACCGCCCACCAATTTTTTGCAACGGATTTAATTTCGTCACAAATAATAAAAACGTGATTTCAACAGAATCAGTGACGGATTTCGGGAGATTTTCTATTTTGACTAGGATTTTGACCATAATTTGTTTCCAAAAAGAATTTCTACCTCCCTCCTCCTATAAAAAGAACCCTAGACTAGTTTTTGATTATCTTTTTAATCTTTTTAATCTTTGATTTTGATCATTCTCTCTCTATATTTTCTTCCCCTTTATTTTTAGTTTTGGTTTTTATTTATTTTTGAAGATTCAAGGTTAATTAATTTAATGGCCATTCAAGGCTAATTTAATTTGATTCGTGGATTGACGTGAGTAGCAATTTGATCTTTATGCTAAGGTTTTAATTCTTCCTATCTCTATTTCGTTCTTGTTCTTCTCAAAGGTTTTAATTATTATTCTTGAGATCAGTTGTATTGACCTTGCGGAATATACTTTTGACCTCTTGAATTTATTTGGATACAAACCATTTCACTTGCGTGGATGATTTGTAATTTGACCATTGTTGAGAAGAATAGATTCAATTGAGGACCTACCGAAAATCAAACGAATCTAGGTTCCATTGTTCTTAAGTTTTTAATTAAAATTCTTGAATGTTTATATTGACCTACCAGAATCTATAAACAAGATAGAGTTATTAGGGTTCAAATGTTCTTATTGACCTACCGGAATATATGAACATCTTAACCTTAGGTTTTTGTGAACGAACCCAAGAATGAGATTGAATTATTTTTACATGAAATAAAAAGCATAAAATGATAATTATTATGATCCCCAATCCATGAATCCCTTGTCTCTTGATATCTTTAATTTATTTATTTTGCTTTCTTAGTTTAATAATTCAACCAATCAAAACCCCCCTTTTCCTTTGTTACTTTTTACACTAATTAAATCAATTTGTTCAGCACACAAATCTCTGTGGATTCGACCCTTGCTTGTGCATACTACTACATCGGTAACTTGTACACTTGCAAGGTTTTTATTACAAGAGGATTTTTATCCATCAAGTTTTTGGCGCCGTTCCCGGGGATTTGTTGTGATTTGAACAAGTTTGTTTAATCGGTGTATGCTTGGTCGGTGTTCTTTGATTCCTACCTTGGAACCACTGAACGACGACATTGATAGGTTAGGTCGGCGTTCGAAAGATCTGAAATTACAAGAGGACAATCTCCTCGAAAGTGACCTAAATCGTTCTACCACCGGGGTAGAAGAGGAAGAAGCCGCGATGGCAATCCCACAGGCTCAAACCATGCAGGACTTTTGTCGTCCTAGAGTCGATGCCTCCATATCTTGTATTGTGTTATCGGAGGAGGCAAAGAACTTTGAAGTCAAGGGTCAATATTTTAACATGTTGCCCATGTATCAAGGCCTACCGGTCGAGGACCCTTTGACTTTCTTGTGTGAGTATATGATGATAGTATCTCACTTTTCGGGCAAAATAGGTGTAACCGATGAGCAAATTAGATTAAAGTGCTTTCCCTACACTCTGAAAGGGGCGGCCAAGACTTGGTTTATGATGTTACCACCTAGAAGTATAAGCACGTGGGATCAATTGCATGATGTGTTTTTACAAAAATATTATCCCCATCCCACGTTAGCTAATATGAGGCAAAAGATCATTGGATTTGCCCAAGAAGTAGGTGAGCCTTTTCATGAGGCTTGGGATCGATTTAAAATGATGTTAGTGCAATGTCCCCATCACAATTTTCCTTTTACCTTGCTTAATCAAACTTTTTATGACGACTTGAATCAGGTTAATCAAGCCATGGTTGATAATGCGGCGGGGGCACACTAGGAGCCAAAACTCCCCAAGAGACTCATGATTTATTTGAGATGTTGGGTGCTAATTCCCAACAAAAGAGTACAAGGGGTAAGGGTAGGAGAGTACATGAGTTAGAGGGTAATGATAATTTGGCTAAACTAGTATCTCAATTAATTGCTATGTTTAATGCTAAGGCACCTCTCTTGGTGCTAATATTATGCAAGATGCTTGTTCTATTTGTGGTCTCCTTACTCATCCTACTAACCTTTGTCCTAGTGGTGCACAGTTTATTTCTAATGATGAGCAGGTACATGGACTCAATGGATACAACCCAAGGCCTCCACAAAATAATCCATATAGCAACACCTACAATCCGGGGTGGAGGAATCATCCGAACTTCTCATGGGGAGGTAATCAACAACAAAACAAGCCTCTCCATCCTCAACCTCCACCGGGACCGTATGACCAAAAGAAGGAACCGTGGGAAATGGTCACGGATCAATTGCGAGCTGAGAATAATCAGTTGAGGGCCGAGAATCGACAAGCGGCTCAAAACCATGAGGCCGTCATTAAAAAGCTTGAAACTCAAATAGGGCAACTTGCTGAATCCCTTCAAAGTCACAAGCCCGAAACGTTTCCGAGCCAAGGACATCAAGCAATGGCCATATCCACACTACAGAATGGCAAAGTGGTAAGTTAAGAGGTTTGTTCTCCTTCTTCTTCTTCTCCTCCTCCTCCAATTTCTAAAGAAGATGCTGAAAAGAGTACATGTGGATTGGGGGAAAATCCAAAGACACTTATATACCCCCCAAGCCATATGTACCACCGGTACCCTTTCCCTGTCAATTGATGAGACATAAGTTAGAGTATCAAATGAAAGAATTGATGGAGATGTTCTCCAAAGTTAGCATAAATCTCCCACTGCTTAATGTGATTAAAAATATTTCGGCCTATGCAAAATTTTTCAAAGAATTAAACTCCAAAAAGCATAGGTATGGAAAGAATGAGATATTGATTATGGGAGAGAGTGCTAGTGCCATAGTCCGACAACACTTCCCACCTAAACTAAAGGACCCCGGAAGTTTCACAATTTCTATTACTATTGGGGATTCTAATGAGGTGAAGGCGATGTTTGACCTTGGTGCTAGCATTAATTTGTTACCATACTCCACATACTTGCAATTGGGCTTGTCCGAGTTGAATCCCACCACAATGACCCTCTATTTAGCGGACCGTTCTATTAGGAGACCAATGGGCATTGCGGAGGATGTATTGGTTCAAGTGGGGACCTTGATAGTCCCCGTTGACTTTATGGTTATGGATATGGTTAATGGAGGGAGTACGAGTAGAGACCCTATTATTTTGCCAGGACGTTCGTTCATGGCCACAACTAACACAATAATAGATGTGGGGAATGGGAAATTGGTCATGATGGTAGCGGATGAGAAGATAGAAATTTCAGTTAATGATGTGATGAAACACCCCATGGATGATGATGGGGAAGGTTGTGAGTTCTTAGATGACATAGAGGAGGACAAGTGTGCTAAAGTAGATAAGAGTGACGGTGAGAATTCTAGGGATAAAGCAGACGTTCATGATATGGCTAGTAACAACAAGGCCGACAAACACTCGGACGTTCATGATATGACTAGTAACAACAAGGCCGACAAACACTCTTTGAGTGACGGACCGTATCACCCCCTAGGCCGACCCCGTAAGGAGTCGATGTCAAAATTAAAATCTTCTTTTCCTTTAAAAACTGAAAGTAATAATTCATGTGCTCAAATTGAGGAATGCTATAGTCTTGATTTATCTGATTCTTTTATGGCTAACATTGATGATCAAGATAGCTCCTATCATAATTATGTTGAGAAAGATGAGGTGCTTGATGTCCGTGGGACCAAGGCACCAAAAGGAGTTTGGGGAAGAGGCCCCCATGAAGAAAAAGAAAAAGAAGGCCAAGAAGAAGGCCACTAAAATTCCTTGGGCTCCACCCGAGCTATTCAAAAATGGTACATACATATGGAAAGCGGTGAACGTTTGTTCCCGCGAATATGCGAGGTGGGCCAAGGGAAGGAAAGCTAAGGCCAAAGAGATGTAATTGGGAGGCAACCCAAGTAGGTACATTTTATTTGCTTTATTTATTTGCTTTGTTGTGTCATATCGTCCTTTGAACCCAAGACATATTTTTGTTCTCTTTGCTATGAGGACATAGCATGTTTTGAGTTTGGGGGTAGATATCTCTCTGAGTTTATGGGTTTATAGGGGAGTGTATATAGTGTCACCCTCAAAAAAATAGAAAAATTTTAAAATTTTTGTTCTTTTCATATTTTGGGAAGTTGGCAAGAGTCCATGATGGTTAGACAGTGATTTAATTTTAAAATCTCGAGTATTATTGTCAATATGGGGATATAATTGCATTGAAATATGTAAAGTATGATTTCTCCACCTTTCACTTCCATATTATTTTTCTTGACCATTGTTACCAATTTAGGAGACCTTTATAGGATCACTTTGGCATTCTTGGGGTCCCTAGAACATGTTTGCATGACTGTCAATAACACATCAATTAGGCTATTCGGGAAGTGATATGTGGCTATTTTCTTTGAACCCTATTTGTGAGCCTTTAACTTTCTCGTCACTTATATAAAAAATTTCCGCTAGAACCCCTTTTGAACTTGAAAAAGAATGGAATCTCTCATAATGTGGGAGGTTATCTTAGACCACCATTCGCCTTCTTTTCTACCCTCATTGTCCTACCCTTTTAACTTATACACTATTTTCTCACCTTTTTAAGAAAGTGAAACTAGGGAATGAATGGGGATGTTTGGGTGATGGTTATAAAATCAAAGGGTTGAGTGGAAAGTGGTCATAAAAATAAAGAAAAGAGTCATGTTATGTAATAAAAAGAGGGGCTCGAGCAAAAAGTATTGAATGCAAATTCTCTGTGATATGTGTGCAAAGAAAAGAAAGAAAAAAAATGAATGAAAAAAAAATGAAAAAAAAAAGAGAAGAAGGAAGTCGAGCCCTCTCTAATGATGAAGTGGAAAGTGACAAAAAAGGAAAAAAATGTGATCAATCACAAGTTTGAAAGTATACAAAATTATAAGTTTGGGGGGGGTTGAATCTATGGTTTGGCATGAAACGGAGTGATAAATTCAATGGGAGGATGTATGATGAAGACTTCTTAGTTTAACTTGCTTGACTTCGTATGTCCTTACCTTCTTTTGTAACCGTGAACCTAGCCTGCGTTTTACGCGATACATTACAAGCTGTTAAGCCATATTTGATCCCTAAAGAGTAGCCGGGTTGACAGTTTTGTTTAAACATGCATATGAGTGTCCTTGTGAAATTTCATCTTATTATCATTGATTTAGAGCATGTGGTTAGTGACCCTATAAAATATCTTACTTTGGTGACAATGATCTCCCAGCGTAAAAATTTTGTCATATTATCATGACATGAATCGAAATATGAATATCGTTGGGGAGTTTCCTCAGCAGCGACGCGCTACACTTCAAAGACATGGTTGTAGTGATAAGTATGCAAAGGTTGCTAGGTCGTCGCCCGGAAGCGACGCGCCGTCTCTTCGCCCGGGGGTGGTGTCAAATATGCAAGGGTTCCCGCATTGCGAACGAGTGCGGGTAAAGAAGCTAATCCATGGTAGGTGTAAGGGTAGTGGGATGTGCTTTGAAACTTGAAACATTGGATCCTTGACAGGGAGATCAGCAGAGGTGGTGGAAGTTATGAGGAGGAGGAAGATTCACATAATGTGTCTACAGGAAACTAAGTGGGTTGGAGAGAAAGCAAAAGAAATATCGTCTTGGGGTTTTAAGCTTTGGTACTCAGGAAAGGATAAGGGTAGAAATGGAGCGGGTATCATTATTGATAAGGAGTATATTAATGATGTGGTGGAAGTGTACAGGAAGAGTGATCGAATTATGGGCATTAAACTGGTGATACGTGATGAGATTATAACTATTATTTCTGCCTATGCACCACAAGTAGGGTTGGATGCATCTATTAAATAAGTGTTCTGGGAAGATTTGGAGGAGGTGGTGCAACGAGTACCTAGTGGTGAGAAATTAGTGATTGGTGGTGATCTGAACGGGCATGTGGGGTCTAGTCGACATGGCTTTTAGTCGACATGGATTTGAGAACATACATGGAGGTTTTAGTTTTGGGGAGAGGAATGAAACAGGAAATAGTATCCTAGACTTTGCGTTGGCATATGATTTGAGTATAATGAAACAAGAATCAATTTCAAATGCTTCAAGCTTTTCTTTTCTATTTCATATAATCAAAAGTCTAATTTTCGGAATTACACAAAGCCCTATTTTTATATGACTTCTAAGACTTGAAAAATAAGTCAAAACACTTCTAAAAATATGCCTAATATATATGGTAACCTAATAGACTATTATTTCATCAAAATAAAGTCATAATATACTTCTAATACCAAGAATACTATCAATCTAATATTAAATCCGAAAATACAAAGAAAATAATAAAAGATAATAAATAATAAAACTTAAAACCATTTTTGTTTTCGATCTCCTTGCTTGTCCCGCTTGATCAACTTGTGTGTTATCATACTGTATCAAATGAGCTGCTATTCACATACGTTAAATTGCTAAGTAAACCTGTATTTACGCTTAAAAGATATATGTACAATAAAACATTTTAAAGCATGAAAATGGGTGTATTTTAAAATTTGACGTGTGTAAATAGAAGCCCTCAATGCAATACCTTCATCTAAAATGGGTTTTGTTTAACCATCGCAAACTATTTTAATTCCAGCGGATGTGAATTTTTACAATCGCAAGCTTGGACAATCTGTTAGTGTAACGCCCCGAGCCCGAAGACCGGGTTGGAACGCTATCAGATTTGACGGACTATCCCCACAAACCACCACAAGTCTTTCCAGCACGTGTTGTCCTCACTTACGTGCTCACTGAGAAACTTCCCAGTGGGTCACCCATTCTAGAATTTCCCCAGGTCAAGCACGCTTAACCTTGGAGTCCTTATAGGATGAGCTTCCGAAAAGAAGATGCATCTTGGTGATATGAGTAGTACTAATCAAATCATATCAAACATATCAGACAAACACATTTTTGGGGGCGCCACAATCTCCCCCACTTAGGATCCTTGCCGTCCCCGGCAAGGCCTACTTGGAAACCCCGGGCAGTGTGGATCCAAGAGGGGCTCATACGGATCCAAGAGGTGACTCCCACCGACTCGGCGGTGTGCACTTTGTTCCGCACAGCACTTTGCTCCACACTTCCGGCCGGGTCCCGCTCTGATACCATTTGTAACGCCCCGAGCCCGAAGACCGGGTCGGAACGCTATCAGATTTGACGGACTATCCCCACAAACCACCACAAGTCTTTCCAGCACGTGTTGTCCTCACTTACGTGCTCACTGAGAAACTTCCCAGTGGGTCACCCATCCTAGAATTTCCCCAGGTCAAGCACGCTTAACCTTGGAGTCCTTATAGGATGAGCTTCCGAAAAGAAGATGCATCTTGATGATATGAGTAGTACTAATCAAATCATATCAAACATATCAGACAAACACATTTTTGGGGGCGCCACAGTTAGTGACCCTCAGCAAGTCAGAAAGGTAGTTTTATTCTCTTCAAATGATTACTTGGCCTTAGGTTTGCATCCATCAGTTACCAAAGCTGTTACAACGGTATGCCTGTTTTTTTTTAATTATTATTGAAACCTTTTTTCTTTCTTTTATTCTACTACAAATATCTACTTAAATTATATTAACTCAGGCTGTACAAGAACATGGAATGGGGCCAAGAGCTAGTACTTTAATGTGTGGTTATACAAGTTACCATCAACAACTTGAAATATGCATTGCAGACTTGAAGCATAAAGAAGTCTCTTCTTATACATTAATTTTGGATTTGATTAAATTTAGTGTACTCCTACATTTTTTATATTTATTTTTCTTTCTTTATGATATTTTCAAAAAAAAATTCATTTGTATATAATATTATTTGCACCTCCGTCCTAAAAACTGATAAATATATTGATGCTACCATGAAAAATCTTTGGTTGCACAGGAACTGAGATTGGCTGGACACTCCGGCTGCTTCCTTGCTTAGTTGGCCGCCTACACACAAAGAACAAGGTAAACTAGGCCGGGGGTGACTCCGGCGTACCCCCTCCGGCGTGAGAGTAAGGTTAGATGAACAAGGAAGGTGGTGTAACAATGGATGATCTAGAGAGAGAAAGCAGAGAGAGAGATACATACCCATGCAATGAACACTATTCACCTTTTATATCCCTAAGCCCCCCATGTGCCTTGCACATGGGGGACACTTGTCAATCATCCAATGGAATTGATCTCAACCAACCTCAACTTAGTGGGATTTCACTATTCACCTTGTCACATCGGGCCACACATCACAAGTACTTAGGGTAAGGGACATAGGCGACAATCGATGTGCCATCATGGGAATGCCTGCAGTTCCTAGTCGTTTAGGCGACAACCCCGACTACGGGCGACATCAACCGTCATGTCGCCCCAACTCAAGGCTCGCGAGCAGCGTAATCCTCTTACTCATGAAGCGGGCAGTAGCTAGGCCATGTCTTTCGCATACCCCCATTGTACCTAAATCGATATCCCCACGTTCCTTCTCGCCGGGGTCTAAAACAGCTCCAAGGAGCCTCATTCATCCTATGTCGCGAACACGGCAAATTCCCTTGGTCGGCCTAAGCCCAATGGGCCTGGCCCTTAATTCGCTATTGGGCCTAGTTTCTTATTATTAGGGCCCAATATAATTTATGGGGTCGTATCAGAAGCCCCCAAGTTCAAGCCTTGGATTATTCATGGTCCAGGCGAGAACTTTATTTAATGTCGCATAATTCTCGCAATTTCATCCTCCGCATTGGCGAGGAAATAGTCCTTATTCGCCACGCTCGTGCCACGTGTCGTGACGGGGGTGAGCCAGGCGGTTGGGGGGCCGTACACTTACGTTGGAAACTGAGCCGTCCCCCCCTTAAATATTCACAATAATGGGGGGAATTTCAAAAATCATACTCCATTAACTCCCTCTCGTAACTCCCCCCCCTAACCTTTCCATTCCTATACTTTTGGAGTTTAAAAACCCCTCTTCAGCATTTTACACTCCGCACTTCCCCCATCGCAGATACTTTTTATAATCAACTAATCCGCATATTTCGGAGCATCCTAAGGATTTCCAGGAGAAGAAGGTGGCGTATAGAGCCCTCAAACTTCCGTTTCAACTTCTCCTTCAAGCCTTCGTTCCAATCTGCAACTTACCAGGTACTTTCTCTAACTTTGCCTTCTCGCATGAATTCTCGCTTGAGTTCTTGCTTGAATTCTCGCAAGGATTCTCGCACTTTGTAATTTTAGATTTTCTTGTAAACGATTGTTCTTCTTTCCAAAACTTGTTAAGTCTGGTTAGAGCGCAATATGTGTGAGAGGGTTTTCAAAAGAGATGATGGGGGCAGGGCTTTTACCTTAATTACGCATTCTTACTCCTTGATTAGGCGACATGAGTATGTATGCCGCCCTTTCCTCTCCCTATAATTCCCGACCCCATGCATACTTTCTTCACGAGATTATACCCCTTCATGCCTTTGACATCTCTCTCCTTAAACCGATTTTTCTAGCTCTATCGTAGCCCCCAAATTTACTTGGTCCTCCCTTCTATTCACGTGTCATGTCTTCCTCAAACTCGACATCCGACCACGATGTTTCTGACACTTTAGCAACTCGAGACCCAAGAGCGACAACCTCAGTATCACGGGGTTCTTCCAACCCCGAGGTCGCCGGCTCCAGCAGCCTCCTCTCACTCTCATTTACAATCTCACTATTATGTTAAGTACGGGATTAACCCGACATCTACCACATTGAACCATATGTCGGAGATTTATCCCTTGCCGCTATGCGAGATAGAAACGATGGGGTTATAGTATTCCTGCCTCGCTTAGATGCTGGCCTTAGGGTACCAATAGACCCCTTCACGGTCGCTGTCTTAATCCACTCCCAAGCTACCATAGTAGACCTTCATCCCAATGCTATTAGGGTCCTCACGAGCTACATAGTGATTTGCGTGGCCTTAAAACAAGAACCCACACTTCCCTTTTGTAAACTTGTTTGATGGTTATACTTCGTGTCTCGGAGGCGGGCGTAGTTGAAAACCGCCTCTCGTCAAGTACAAGAGTCTTAAGCTTTTGACCCCTTACCTAGAAAGGTCCATAACTGGCAATCCAATCCACTTCTGATCATATCACGCATAGGCTGGTCCCATCCATGTGATCTTGGCGACATATATCCGAAGATTATAACCCGAAATGCCTTAGTTTCGGCGACTCCTGCTGAGAGAAATTTTTTAAGGTTTTGGAAGATGCCTCGGACACGGGGTTAGCGTTATTTTCTGGCGAGATATTCTATCTCGCCCTTCTCTCGCTAGGAAAGTTGGTTTTCCCGATTATCTATATCCTGACAATGAACCTCGCTTGATCATCAAACCACTAGACCCATACCCTGGTTGGGAACGCCATTCTGGGGATGTTCTCGCCTCCGAGTGTGGGCCTTGCAAAAAGAAAGATCATTGCTGCAATGCTATGTTTGAAGTTTTAAGTACGTATTTCACTTCCCTTTATCCTTTACTTTTTCTTTTTGTTTCCCTTTATCTAACACCTTTTCTTGATCCAGGTTTTCGACACATGGACATCTCTGATAGGCGTGCAAATGCCGCGGCGAGATCTGATGGTCGCCGTAAGCGCCTTACACATGCCCGCCAAGCCGATCTAGCCAAGGCCCAGGAGATAGAGCTCCCCATTTCTCGCGACGGTGATGATTCTGAAGCGATTGCTCGCGAGAAGGCAGCGATTGCCGCCGAGAAGGCAGCGGGGCAATCACGGAAATCAAGCAGGGCGAAAACTCCTTTGAGGACATCTGTTGTTCAACGGGGAAGAGAGAATGGAAGTAGAAGCGAAGATGATGTTGAAATCGCGGTAATAGAGCCTCCTCCGCCAGCCAAGTCCCCCCAGCCCTCTGGTTCTCGCGCTCACAAAAGGGTGCGAACAGAGGAGGAAACTGAGCCAATAGAGGAATCCACTGAAGGGGAGGCTGAATTGGTGAGCTGGCTCAGGGAAGGGTTCGAGATGCCCACAGAGAGAGAAGATTTGTACAATCTCGGCGTGGAAATTGCCTCTGTTCCCCTACTGGAAGGTTTCAACCTTCACTCTCGCGATCCTCACAATAGTCGATTGGCGTAGGCATGGCAGACTTGAACGGACTTGCGACAGGCGGCCATAAGGGAAGTGGTTGAGCAAGATATTGATTTATCTTTGAATTTCGCCGTCTTCAAATTTGCGGCGTAAGTGCCCGTCATGTAGCACTTTTCACTTGGTAATCTACTTTTACTTAGTCAACATCCTTCACACTTAACTTTTCCCGAATTTTCATAGGTGGCGAGTACTTTGCGTGGATTCAGTGGACAAGTATAAAATGGCAATGCGTGAAGCCGAGAAAGCGGATAAGGTTCGCAAGCGCAAGAAGGGCGGAGAAAGAAAAATACAAAGGCGGATGTGGCGAGATGGAGAAGGATTTGGCAAAGCTGCAGGGGTGAGCAACCGAAGGCCTCGGAGGTGTCAAGGCAAGCGAGAACAAGGCCTCGCAGTGAAGATAAATTGAAGGAGGTTGCCGCAGAAAAGGTGGCGCTGGAAGAGAAGATCCAAGCCCTTGAAGCCGACAACCTGGCCCTGACTTCCAAGAATGAAGACCTGGTCGCAGAGATTGCCGCCAACAAAGAGAGAGCGGAAACTGACGCCATGGATATGTACGACAAGGCCTTACTTCACGCCATGCGGGCGGCGGCGGCAAGCTCCGAGGACATCCCGGCAATAACTCCCGAACCGATTGCGAAATGGGGCTCGGAAGCGGATCTACGGCGACTTTTGTCGCCGCGGTCACTCTATTGTCCCTTACGAAGAGGGAGAGTTGAAGGCTTTGGCTGCAGTAAGATGAGCTCGGGCAAGCCAACCTAGGAGCCTCCTGAACTCATCGACAACGACGCTCTGTCCATGTGGGTGGAACTGATTGGCGCGAAAGGTCAAGCTCTCCTCGCCGCCAAAAAAGCCGCTCGCGAAGCCCGCCGTGCTGCCCGACTCTCCGCTGGTGAAACACAACCTTCTGCCTCCTGATTTACTGTGGTTCTTTTCCTTAAACAATGTTTCGTGGTTGTCTCTCAAACAATTTATTTTCTCGCCTTTTAAACAATAGTGCTTTTGGGAATGTCGCGGTTTGCGACTTAAACATTTTATTTTTTGGATTGGTGTCGCGGTTTGCGACTTGAACAATTTGATGCTTGGTCTTTTGCGGTTTTTTGTCGCGGTTTGCGACTTAGACAGTTTGTGTGGTTGTAAGGTCGTGGTTTGCGGCCTAAACGCTTATGCTCTTTTTAAGGTGGTGTCGCGGTTTGCGACTTGATACTTTACTTTGTGTTTCCAAATGTGATTCTTGAACTTTTACTTAGTTATAACTTCGATGTCGCTCTTAGCGACTTGATTATGCCTTTGATTACTATGCATTCTCGCCTTGACATTTACTCTACAATGGTTAAGATGCCGCCATTGGCATCTCGCCTAATCCTTTGCTTTCGTAAACTTTCTTTAATGCTTCATTATGTCGCCCTGCGACACCGACTCTGTATTTTGTTATTACTCTGCTTATTGCAATTTGCGTTGAAATTCTACCTTTTTCGCTTCGATAGTTTATCGAAGACTCCTTTCTCATAACTTACCTATATACATACTACTCCCTCCAAAAGAGTGAGGCTTGTCTTTAGGCAGCCTTACTCTATTCTTAAGATCATTTGTCTAACGCACTTTGCGAAAGTGATTTAAGTCATTACTTGATAGATTTATTGTTAGATTCATCAATCGGATAAACTGAGAGATGAATATAACAAATTTCCTCTTTTGATATAAACCCTGTTCTATATATGTGTTCCTTTACCAAAACCAACTAACTAAGATGTTAATCAAAGTTAGGTTTAACAACTTTTCCCCTTTTTGGTAAAGTTACGCTTGATCTCGCATTTCGCTCTTCCAGGTCGCAATACAATTTTGGGACTTGAAACCGTTATCTCCAAGCCGCAAGGTTTGGCGACTTGAAACCGTTATCTCCAAGCCGCCTCCCCTTTCTCTCCCATAAAAAAGCTGGGACTTTTCTAGGTGCCTGAAACCGTTATCTCCAGGCACCGCGACTTGAAACCGTTATCTCCAAGCCGCAAGGTTTGGTGACTTGAAACCGTTATCTCCAAGCCACCTCCCCTTTCTCGCCCGTTAAAAAGCCGGGACTTTTCTAGGTGCCTGAAACCGTTATCTCCAGGCACCGCGACTTGAAACCGTTATCTCCAAGCCGCAAGGTTTGGCGACTTGAAACCGTTATCTCCAAGCCGCAAGGTTTGGCGACTTGAAACCGTTATCTCCAAGCCGCCTCCCCTTTCTCGCCCATAAAAAAGCTGGGACTTTTCTAGGTGCCTGAAACCGTTATCTCCAGGCACCGCGACTTGAAACCGTTATCTCCAAGCCGCAAGGTTTGGTGACTTGAAACCGTTATCTCCAAGCCACCTCCCCTTTCTCGCCCGTTAAAAAGCCGGGACTTTTCTAGGTGCCTGAAACCGTTATCTCCAGGCACCGCGACTTGAAACCGTTATCTCCAAGCCGCAAGGTTTGGTGACTTGAAACCGATTATCTCCAAGCCACCTCCCCTTTCTCGCCGTTAAAAGCGGGACTTTTCTAGGTGCCACGAAACCGTTATCTCCAGTGCACCGCGACTTGAAACCGTTATCTCCAAGCCGCAAGGTTTGGTGACTTGAAACCGTTATCTCGAGCCACCTCCCTTTCTCGCCGTTAAAAAGCGGGACTTTTCTAGGTGCCTGGCAAACCGTTATCTCCGTGCACCGCGACTTGAAACCGTTATCTCCAAGCCGCAAGGTTTGGCGACTTGAAACCGTTATCTCAAGCCACCTCCCCTTTCTCCTTTTAAGCTTTTAACGGCGCCGCCATCTTCAAGCTTTAGCGGCAACCTCTTTGTTCGCCATCTTCAAGCTTTAGCGGCAACCTCTTCGTCCGCCATCTTCAAGCTTTAGCGGCAACCTCTTTGTCCGCCATCTTCAAGCTTCAGCGGCAACCTCTTTGTTCGCCATCTTCAAGCTTTAGCGGCAACCTCTTCGTCCGCCATCTTCAAGCTTTAGCGGCAACCTCTTTGTCCGCCATCTTCAAGCTTTAGCGGCAACCTCTTTGTTCGCCATCTTCAAGCTTTAGCGGCAACCTCTTCGTCCGCCATCTTCAAGCTTTAGCGGCAACCTCTTTGTTCGCCATCTTCAAGAAATAATCGGAACCATATCGTTAGAGCATCTTATAAATATAAAAACACATCATAGCATGTCGAGAGAAAAACTTCGCTTTCATCTTTATCATACAGACATTGCATGGTTCCTAGAACACCAAATTTTACATAACTTTCTCCTTTGACAATCAAAAGAACCATTTACAAGAAAAAGTTATGTAACTTTTGCTGTCTGGGGCAAAAGGCCAAAATCGAAATGACAAAGATGTCGCCATGGCTTCACTGATAGAACTGCTTGAGATGATCGACATTCCAGGCATTCTTCAATTCTTCACCATCTGGTTTCCTCAATCTATAGGTTCCTTCCCGCACCACACTCGAAATCTGGAAAGGTCCTTCCCATTTCTCGTTTAACTTGGTAAATCCGGGCTTGGCCCCTGTTGCTTCAACACTCCTCAAAACCCAATCTCCAACATTGAAGGACCTCCTGTTAACTCGCTTATCATGCTGGGCTTTCATCTTCTGTTTGTAATTAATCATCTTCATTCTCGCATACATTCTCTTCTCATCAATCAGGTCAAGATCATTACACCGCCTCTGCCCGTTTCTCGCCTCGTCATAGTAAGCAACCCTGTATGTCGGCAAAGCCGTCTCCGCGGAGTGCCATAGCCTCGAGATCCGTAGGTAAGGGCAAAAGCAGTTTCCCCAGTTGAGCCTTTAACAGTAGTACGCACATACCACAAAGCAATAGGCAACTCCTCTAACCATGCTCCACTTCTTCCTTCCAGATTTTTGCGTAAGGCGACAATGACTTGCTTATTTGCCGCCTCACTCCGGCCGTTGCCTGCGGCCTATATACGGTGACATCCAATGTTTGACGTTGACTCGAGCATTCCGGCGAAAACTTTTTCCCAGGCGAGTGCCGTGATCTGAAATAATAACCCTTGGAACCCCATACCTACACCACATGTTTTCTTGCACAAACTTTATAACTTGATCTTCGCTGATTGTCGCCAACGCCTTCGCCTCAGTCCATTTTGTGAAATAATCCACGCCGACAACCACATGCCGACAACCACCCTTGGCCTTTGGGAATGGCCCTATCAAATCAATCCCCACATGTCAAACGGCCATGTCGGCACAATAGGAGTTTGCTCTGTGGCGGGGATCCGAGGAATGTTGCCAAATCTTTGACATTTCTCGCACTTCTTCACGTACATCTCCGCATCTTTCCTCGGGCTTGGCCGTAATATCCATGGAACAACACTTTGTCGGCTAACTTTCTCGCACCGGATGGCCACCACATACCCTCATGGATCTCGAACAAAACCTTCGTAACCAAGCCGGGCTCAACACACCTCATTAGTGGTTTTGAAAAAGACCTCCTATACAATACTCCATCACACGGTGAATGCAGGGGATGTCGCCTTTATCATTTTTGCCTTGCCCTCATCTGGCGGCAGCTCTCCTTTATCTAGAAATTCCTTCATTTCCACAACCCAATCCTTCTCGCCATCGGCAATCTCAGCGACAATCGGTCTATCGATCACCGGCATATCCACGTATTCAACCATTGGTTCACCGGCATTGCTCTGCTCCTCAGATCCCACCGTCCTACTCAACTCATCAGCTCGCGAATTATCAGCTCTATCAACTCGCACCAACTCCCAGAACTCAAAACTTTTTAACAAGCTTCTCGCCAAGTCACAATATTTCGTTAGCACCACATTCAACACTCCATACTCGCCATTTACCTGATTGACAATTAACGGGAATCCGAGTGAATCGCTATTTTCGTCAACCCAATATCTCGTGCCAATTCTACCCCGGCAATCAAAGCCTCATACTCGCTTGATTATTAGAGACGTTGAACTTGAACCTTAGGGCTTTCTCATACTTTAACTCCCCATCCGGCGAAGTCGTGGTGATTCCCGCACCGCCTTTATCCTTTGAAGATGACCCATCAACATACGTAACTCCAACAATCAAGCTGGCCTTTCCTCCTCTTCCCATAAACAGGGCCCTACCTTCTTTTCCGCTTTCTTCCTTACTAAGTCTTCCATCAATTCCTCCTGCTGACTTCGTGAAAGATGTCTCAACGATGAAATGCGCGGCGCACATTGCCTTAATTGCCCGGCGAGCTTCATACTTTAAATCAAACTCGGTTAACTCAATTGACCATTTCGTGCAATCTTCCCGCGGCATCGGTGTCGCCGCAAAATTTTTCTCAAGGGAGCATCACTTAACACAACAATGGTATGCGCGACAAAATAAGCTCTTAATTTTCTCGCGGCTACTACCAAAGCATAGGCCAACTTCTCGGCATTAAAGTACCTTGACTCTACCTCGCTCAATGCCTTAGACACATAGTAAATCGGTCTTTGAATCCCCTTCTCTTCTCGCACAAGAACCGCGGCCACTGCCAAGTCTGAAGCCGCCAAATAAACAAATAACTCTTCTCCCTCAACAGGACTACATAACAACGGCGGCTTTCCCAGATATATTTTCATTTGTTCAAATGCGGCATCACACTCTTCATCCCAAGCAAAACTCTTCACCCCTTTCAACACCTTAAAGAACGGCAAACACTTTTCGGCCAACTTAGAGATGAATCTCCCCAAGGCTATAATCCTACCATTCAACCTTTGTATCTCGCGTATCGACCGGGGCGGCGACATCTCCAATAAAGCCTGAATTTTTTCGGGATTAGCCTCTATCCCGCGCCTATTCACTAGAAAGCCCAAGAATTTTCCCGCAGTCACTCCAAACGTACACTTGCTGGGATTCAATTTCATTGAGTTTCTCCTCAAATTTTCGAACGTCTCGGCGAGATCCAACACATGATCATACTCCTTCGTTTTTATTACCATGTCATCTATATATGCTTCCTGTGTTTCGCCCAATCCGCGACTTGAAAACCTCATTCACCATTCGTCGATAAGTCGCCCGGCATTCTTCAAGCCGAAGGGCATCATCTTGTAAATGTAGAATTTCCTTTAGGAGTTCGGAAAGCCGTTTTAGCCTTATCATCCTCGCACATCTTGATTTGATGATACCCCGAGTATGCATCAATGAAGCTAAAAACCCTATGGCCGGCAATCGAATCCACCAATTTATCAATTCTCGGTAGCGGGTAACAATCTTTGGGACAGGCAGTATTCAAATCAGTAAAGTCAATGCACATTCTCCACTTCTTATTTGACTTTTAAAACCATCACAGACAAGCTAACCACTCTGATACCGAAATCCGCTCAATGATTCCCGCCTTCAACAATTTATCCACCTCTTTCAAAACCGCGTCTTCCTTTTCTCGGCGACAAATGTCTCGACCCTCTCGCTTGAAAGGCTCTACATTAGGATCTCGCATTCGTACAATGTAAAGCGACATTCTCATCTATTCCCTTCATATCCTCAGGCCTCCATGCAAACACATCCAAGTTATCTTTAAGAAATTCGACCAATTGTTCTCGCTCATCCCTGAACAATTGTTTCCCGATCTTAACTCGCTGCTCCGGGAAGTAACGGTTGATCTCCACTTCTTCTAGCTCCTCTCCTGCCTGGAGCTCGGGCTCATCTCAAGCGTCTCGCAAAGTCTCAACTTCTATCCTTTTCCGCTTTTTACTTTCCCTGCCTCAAGGGAATCATCTTTCCAAAGACGCAAGAATGTCTTTCCTGTAGGACACCCATCGGGGGTCTCCACCTCTATCATCTCGCAATCTTCCTCAGTTTCACTATCAATAATTTCCTCAATCACGATCTCCTCAACCCTGGGCTCCCCCATGTCGACAAACTGCACCACCCTAGCGTAGCTTAAGCTTGGCGTCCCATTCACAACTTCAATTCCCAAAACCATCTCGCCTTTAGCGTTCTGACCGGCGCGCCTCTGGCTGGAATCTCGCCCACTGAAAACTTTGATTACTTCTTCAATCATTTCTGGGGCCCTTTGTGCCTCAGCGACAACCACAGCTTTGTCGTTCTCCAAACTCTCCGTTGTCGCTGAATCATTTTCACATTCGCTAAGCTCAACCATATTTATCCTCAGTTGGCGAGAATCTGACTTTGTCACCAACGAACAAGTGGCTTTCCTTTTGCTTTTACCATCTCCTTCTTTTTTCTCGCAACCGAGATAGCCTCACTCTTCGTACAAACCGATACCACGGGCCGTGGGGTACTTTACCCTCTCGATGCGGGATGGACAAAGACCATTTCAAAACTTAGCAAAAAGGGAATTCCAACTATCGCGTTGTACGCGGAAACCGCATCAATCACAAAAACTCCACCATCTCGCTTCTTACCATCTCGCCTTCACCAATCTCTACTTCCAAATGTGATTGTCCCTTTCACCTTAACCGAGTGGTTTGTAAATCCTTCAAGGCATCCCCGGTAGGGCACCGCATTAGCGTCGAGTAGTTCATCCTTTGAAGGCTTCATAGTACAACACATTCCGCTAGCTCCCGAATCAACCATCACTGGCCATTGTACTACATTGTTTCCGGCATATAGTGATAATAACAAAGTTGGCTCCCATGACCCTTTGTTGCGGCAAGCTCACTTCTCGAAAAGCTAATCACCTTATCTTCGCCGCGGCAAATGGGGGAATATCAAAACCGTGCGCCAACATCATTATTTGATTGTCCAATCGCGCGACACTTGGCGATGGGTCCCGAATCACATCGACATGCTTCGACCCCGGGCTCTATCTTGTCGCCCTCCTTCTTCTCGCCTCGCAGCCGCCCTCGAGATATTGTTTGAATTCGCCTTTATCAATCCCGACTGAATCAACTTTCTCAAATTATAACAATCTTCTATTGTATGCCCCTTGTCTTTATGAAAATCGCAATATTTACTTGGATCCCGAGCCCCATAAGTATCTTCTCGAATGGGATAAGGCTCTGGAAATTCCTCTTTCCTCCAAATCTCGCTCAAAGTAGTGTTCAATTTGCTAAACTTAATGATCCTTCCCTGTTCCTGACCTCTACCTCGACCCCCTTTGTTTCCGCCAGTACGAGATCCACTGCGACCTCCTCGATCAACCTTACTTTCCTCTTTGACAACTTCAATCCGCTCTTTGGCACTTTTCTTGCCGGTGCCTGCTGCAGAGGGGCGGCCTTAATGACTTCATTCTCAAACCACTACGGTAAGCTCTAACCCTTTCGTACAACTCGCCGGTTGTCTTCGGCAAGCGCATACAGAACTCCGCCTTGAACATGCCCGGCAACAGCCCAGAGTTAAATAGCATAACAATCTCGCTCTGACTGACGTCTGCAATCCGGTTCGCGACCTCCATAAATCTATCTGTGAAAGCCGAAATGCTTTCTCCTTCATACTGTTTCAAACTACACAATTCGGTCTTTTGAGCGGGCTGCGCTCCTGATCCACTGAATCTCGCCAAAAACTTATTTTTGAGGTCCTGATACCCCATCACCGATTCCATTGGCCGCGCCAAGAACCATTCCAATGCGTGATCGCAAGGGTGCTCGCAAACGCCTTGCATTATAGCCTCATTGTCGGTCGGCAGCCGACAACGTTACCTCAAACCCTCCAATATGAGTATTAGATCTAGTGTTCCCCGAATAACTAGGTAGATTTGGCATGCGGAAAGGTGGTCGGGCGGCAATCCGAATACTCTTTACAAACGGGGCCGAGATAAGAGCCTTTCACTTCACGGGGCTTGTTTCCCGCTTCCAACTCTTTAATTTTCTTAGCCATCTCCACCATTTCGGATTTCCATTTATCATCTTCACTTTTCTTCGCCTTCTCCAACTCGGCGGCTTTGGCTAATTCTACGGCTTTCAAAGCTTCGGCCACTCTAATAGCCTCCGCGATCTTGTCGGCTTCGGCGGCTTTCGCGCCCTTTGTCTATCACTTCTTTCTCTATCGATCCTTTCTCGCCGCCTACGATCTACGTCCCGCAGCCGACATTTCTTCTCGACGAGCTGCTGTCGGAGTGCCTTGATCTCGTGGGACTTTTCCCTTACATACGTTTCATCATCGGAATACCTCGAGCGACTTGGCGCATAATCTCTGTCACCGTGGATCCCTCCTCACTTTCATATCCAAAATAGTAAGAGTCATCTCGCGAATTTCCCGATTTATGATAAATTCTTCCCTCTTCAATACGATCGCACGTCTCCTTTTGACCCTTTCGGACCTCGCTCTTTCATCCTCTTGATGCTTGCGAACCCTTTCCTCATTCTCGGGCGGCGAGATGGCCCTTGTTCGCCCTTCGTCCCTCCCCGGATGCATTTCGGCTAGCGCTTTGCCTCCTCTATCCCGCCCTTCCACTTCGGCGACGGCTCTCGGCGGGATCACCGTGGGTGCTGGCCTATCTTTTTAACCGCTCATTGTTCGCGAGAACCTTCATCAAATAGGCGTTCTCGTTCCTTAGCCGTTCAGCTTCGGCCCGGGCACTCTGGGTTTTAGATGGAACGGGGTCTCGCTGTCCTTCCTTTCCTTTATTTCTCGCTTCTCGCTCTCTATCTTCTCGCCTACGGGCGCTCCTTACGGCCGAATCTGTCTCAGAAGTGTGGACATCGCCTTCGCGAGCAGTTCCTGATCTCGCCCCGCGGCATCCTTGCGAGTATCCTTGGCATTTGGAGTTTCCGTCATAGGGTTCCGGGCTCCTTGGCACGAGTATCCTTTTCTTGTACCATTTTAACTATATTCTGGGCTTTTAAACAATCCCAAACTGATCACAATCAACTTCAACACCAAATAACCACCTTTAAAACACCTCTCAGCAAGAACACGAAACTGAAGAACACCAAACCTAATTCACAGTAACCTTCTCAGTAAACCTTCTAACCTTTCCCAATAATCTTCCAACCAAAACAAGGAACAAAAATCAGGTCCCGGCAACGGAACCAACTGATGCTACCATGAAAAATCTTTGGTTGCACAGGAACTGAGATTGGCTGGACACTCCGGCTGCTTCCTTGCTTAGTTGGCCGCCTACACACAAAGAACAAGGTAAACTAGGCCGGGGGTGACTCCGGCGTACCCCCTCCGGCGTGAGAGTAAGGTTAGATGAACAAGGAAGGTGGTGTAACAATGGATGATCTAGAGAGAGAAAGCAGAGAGAGAGATACATACCCATGCAATGAACACTATTCACCTTTTATATCCCTAAGCCCCCCATGTGCCTTGCACATGGGGGACACTTGTCAATCATCCAATGGAATTGATCTCAACCAACCTCAACTTAGTGGGATTTCACTATTCACCTTGTCACATCAGTCACACATCACAAGTACTTAGGGTAAGGGACATAGGCGACAATCGATGTGCCATCATGGGAATGCCCAGAGTTCCTAGTCGTTTAGGCGACAACCTGACTATGGGCGACATCAACTGTCATGTCGCCCCAACTCAGGGGGCCTGCGAGCAGCGTAATCCTCTTACTCATGAAGCGGGCAGTAGCTAGGCCATGTCTTTCGCATACCCCCATTGTACCTACATCGATATCCCCACGTTCCTTCTCGCCGGGGTCTAAAACAGCTCCAAGGAGCCTCATTCATCCTATGTCGCGAACACGGCAAATTCCCTTGGTCGGCCTAAGCCCAATGGGCCTGGCCCTTAATTCGCTATTGGGCCTAGTTTCTTATTATTAGGGCCCAATATAATTTATGGGGTCGTATCATATATAATAATCTTAGTGTGGCTAATTCAATTTCAATGGTTTTTCAGGATTGCCTTTTATGTCCTACGGGCTATGCAGCCAATATGAGCTTCTTATCTGCATTAGCATATATAGGTTCTAATCTCTCAGCTGCTACTAATAAGACAGTCAACTCTTTGGAGGACGAAAGAATTGCAATATTTTCGGATGAATATAACCATGCATCACTTATTGATGGTCTTCGTCTTGGTTCTGGATCTGGAAATGCGCGAGTTTTTATCTATAGGCATTGTGATATGAGCCACCTAGATGAATTATTGTAGGTTACTCACTTAAAAAAACATTATTTTGTGTATAAGCCATTTTATGCATTATGTAAAAAGAGCCGGTCTCCCGTGAGAACATGGGATCCGTCTCATGCATGAGAAGGGTCGACCCATGACCCATGGGGCATGACCCGCCACGTGGCAGCCTTTTATAGGCCAATTTTTTTTTTTAAAATTTTTTTTTTCCGGAGCAAAAGTAATAGTTACCATCTCTTAATGTAATGACTGTATACATATAAAGTAACATTGGTCATAAGTAAACGTAATACCTGTTTTAAAAAAAATAAAAGCTCGTTTTTACCCATTTTTTTCAAATGTAATACAAACTATATGTATTATTTTTGAAATGTAATAACTTACGTATATGAATGTAATAGTTTATACAAGTAAATGTACCACTTTGATAGATGAAATTGTAACATATTTCTATAGATAATGTAATACTTTTACATGAAAACATATAGATACCTATACATATGTGTTACAATTATGTACAAATACTATTATATATAAATAACACGTTTGTTACATTTTAGTTATAATAAGTATTACTTTTGCCAAACGAAGAAAACATAGGAAAAAACATTATTACTTTTCTGTATATATGTATTACTTTAATGTATACAAACTATTACTTTAATGTATACAAAATATTACTTTATGTTGGCTGAAGGATTGGGCCAAGGCAAATGTGGGCTGATTCCAGCTTGGGCGGCCGCTGATTCCAGCTTGGGCGACCGCCCATATGCAAAAAGCTTGGGCGGAGGCGTGGATTGGCTTTGTTGGGCGGGTGATGGGTATGAAACCGACCCGTCTCATGGATGAGACGGGTCATGCTGTTCTCACCCAAGTTTTTGTCATGTAAAAATACATTAACCGTTTGTTTTTTTTTTTTTTTTTTTGACAGATCAAGTTGTTCCATGAGGAAGAAAGTTGTTATCACTGATAGGTATATTGTAGATGAACTTTGTTTCACAAGAAAATCTGAACCTACGTTTTAACCCTTTCAGACTAACTTATGTTGCACAAAATCTTATCAATAATCTGCTTTTCTTAGACATTAGTAAAAACCAGGGTTTAAAAACGCCAATTTACTATACAAGTTAGTTGATTGTTTTGAGTCGTAAACTGAATGTTATAAAGTTTACAAGTTAAAACCCATAGTTGACTAGTTGGACCTCTATCTCAACTAGTGTTATGAAAAAAATTGATTCTTTATAAGACTTATTAATTAAATGGAGTACAAAAACAGTAGTACAAAACATTTAAAACTCACTTAAGTTCTACTTTTGTTACTATGAATGTGTGTGTGAAGAAACTTAATATATATTTTGGTACAGGTATGGAAAGGTGGTGCAAGTATGGAAGGGATCGGTCGGAATAGGCAAGATTTCACAATATAGAAGGAGGCAAGATTTCACAATCAGTCAAGAATATTTTATTTAGTTTTAAAAGATTCGGTTATTATTATTTCTTTTATTAATTAGAACTTAGAAGTAATATAAATAGGTATGTTAGGGCTTAGGTATTCAGCAGACTTTTGATATTTGACTTATGAAAATAGTTTTGCTGTGAGCAACTATTATTGAGGGTTTAAATCCCGTCTTGTTTTCTTAAATTTCGTTCAGTCATTTCTCTCAAATTATCATATAACTTCCATTCGCTGTATCATTTGGTATCAGTTTCCTGGTCGAATTGATGGCTGAATGAGGGCGTGGTCGTGGTGTTCATGATGTTCGTAGTAGGGTTCGTGAAGCGGATCCCCAGGAATACGATCCCCATCACGAACGTGAACTATATGAAATCGAGAAGGACGAAGTGCGAAGAAAGATTCAAGATCTCAAACATCGTTTGTTGCGTTCCGAGATTCGAGAACTCCAACGATACTTTGATCGGGTGGAGGGTCGACGAATCCAACGACAGCTAGCGCGGTTGGAGGACTCGGATTCAGACATATCGTCTGATGAAGAGGGTGTAGCGGTGACCAGTCCCTCCGCTAGGGATCACGAACTTGGTGACAGGAAGTGGACATATCCTTCTAGGGTTATCGACGACATGAAGACCGGGATTCCGAAGGTATGACAAAGCCTGAAAAGTTTGTTGATTGGTATATCCCACCGTTGTTTGATAAGTGTGATTGCGAGATATGTCATGTTGTGACAACTCACGTAATTGACAAGGCGGAACACCCAAGGAGGCTGCGACCTGAGAGGACGGAAGTCAGCCTGGGAGAAATACCCAAAGCAGTGAACAACATGGCTGTGACCGAGGCGGCCGCACCACCCATGCCCAGGCGAGCGCCTCACCTGAAGGACATCACGGCTGAGCTTCTGGAGTCGAGGCGAGCGCCTCATTTGAAGCCAGGCGGGCGCCTCATTGACGGGGGAGTTTCTGCATCAAAAGTGTCGATGTTTGGTCCACATGTTGATTTGGTGTGGAATTTTGAAACCATGTTTTTTTCTCCGTATGAAGATCCATTTGATCGTTATACAACACATCTTTCACCTTCAAGGTTCTTTCATAATTTTGGGTATAAGAATCCACAGGTTGTATCGTTCCAATGGTGTGATTGGATGGATGTTGGGATGAAAGGAATGAAGTATATAGTTCGTCGTCGATTCAAAGATAAATTTCGAACAGTCTTTCCCGGTACGACACTCAAAATTCGAGGTCGAATTTTTCTAAGAAGGGGAGAATGGTACAGGTATGGAAAGGTGGTGCAAGTATGGAAGGGGTCGGTCGGAATAGGCAAGATTTCACAATATGGAAGGAGGCAAGATTTCACAATCAGTCAAGAATATTTTATTTAGTTTTAAAAGATTCGGTTATTATTATTTCTTTTATTAATTAGAACTTAGAAGTAATATAAATAGGTATGTTAGGGCTTAGGTATTCAGCAGACTTTGATATTAATTTATGAGAAAATATTGCTGTGAGCAATTATTAGGGTTCAATCCCATCTTGTATCGTCTTTTCCGTTCAGTCTTTTCTCAATAATTCTCATATAACCTTCCGTCTGTATCATATTTTCATAAGACATTATTTTGTGAAATTTTTACATTAGCTTGTTTAGCATGGATGGAGATTGGGCGCCAATGACCGATCTTGTAAGGCTTCGCAAGAAGCATGGATTCTTGCTTGTTCTTGATGAGGTAATCAACTCATGTAAAATTTTAGGTAGTTAATAATTAATTTATTCCCTTGGATTAAAGATATTCTCATATACTCTAATATAAATTTTCAGGCTCATGGGACACTCGTTTTTGGGAAAGATGGTGGGGGTGTGGCAGATGAATTCGGTGTTGAAGATGAAGTCGATATATCTATAGGAACTTTAAGTAAGGCTGCTGGCAGCTCAGGTGGTTTCATTGCTTGCAGGTAACTAGCTCATGATCAGTACTGACGTAAATATGGACATTCAGCATATATTTTTCTTTTTAGTTCCTTTCATTTCTTTTTTTTCCTTTTTTTCGCTATTTTTTCAATTGGGCATCTTTTAAGTCCAGCGATGTGCATGCTTTTACGTGAGTATGTATATGATCAGCAGTGCTCATGGTGTTCATGTTTACTAGTGGATAGTCCGTGCTCCGCACGGAAAATTAATTTGCCATTTTTATGTTTTTATTTGATAAAGTAACATTTTTTTGGTGATATAAATCTATTTTATATCAATCAAAATATTTACATTTATAAATTCAGGAGATTTTTTTCTTTTAGCCTTTGTTGTATATAGTTTGTACTTATTATTATGAAAATTGAAATTTGAGTTATAACAATGAATTATTATTGTAATTAGTTAACTTCTAATTTTATAGATGATTGAATTAATAATATTCAATATCTTTGATAATTAATGATTTTATACTACATACACATATTATGATTAGTAAATATAATTAAAAAATTATATGAGAATAGTGATCTGATATAGTAAGTTTAATACCTAATATTTACCAAATACGGAGTATAGTAACTACTAAATTAAATATTAATAGTTACCCTATGTATGTAACTAATATTGAAGCATTATCTAATACTCCCTCCGTCCCACGTGAATACAAACTTATTTCCTTTTTGGTCCGTCCCACGTGAATACAAACTGCCCAAAATGGAAATAAATTTATTATTTTATATTCACCCTACCCCACCCACTCATTCTCTCTCTTCATTTCCTACCACACAATTTATTCAACCAACTCCACTCATTCTCTCTCTTCATTTCCTACCACACATTTTTATTATCTTAATAATATTTCTTAATTATCGTGCCCGGAAAAATGGTTTGTAATAAGGTGGGACGGAGGGAGTATATTCTAATATATTAAAAATTAATGTTTCTAATTAATCTTATATTTAACTAATAATATTAGCTTATATTAAACTAAATGATAATAATTACCACACGGTGAATTATTTTTTTTTTGATTAAGTAAATAATTATTTATGTGTTTTAATTGATTTTTAAGTAACAATATAAATCGAAATTGATAATCAATGTAGCGGATATTAGGAGTATAATTAATACAGAAAAAAGATGTTGATACATGATGTAACGTGGAAAGCCCTTGAGACAACTATCTCGCCGGCACAAAATCACGGGAGGTTAGGTCCCTGCCTAATAAAAAAACATTATTAAGATTTTAGTGTTACAACTTTGGAAGATGAAGAGATATGGTTACAATAGCGTGAGTTTAATAGTGTGTGCCTAAGTGTCAACATAATCTCTTCCATCTCCTATATATTTAAAGTAGTTTCAATCTCAAAATTTATTAGTATCATTAGGATTCAAATTCAAAATCTTTATGATGTGATGTGAATATGTATAGTTTTGAAGAAATAAAATAGGCGAACCTGGACTGAAGTCGTTGCAATCTAAAAATTTATGTCGGTAATTTGATTAAGTAGTGTAATTGAATTATGGAACGAAGGCAAGGAAAGGATTGAGGGTGGAAGGAATTCTTGGATTGTTAGAGTTTTGGAAAGTTGGGGTTATCTGTGGGTGTTATAGAGGCTTTGGCATTTAATAATTAGGGATGCTATGCAATTCGTGATTAATTTGGGACATATTTTGGTATTGCATGGATTTAGGTTCTGCAGATTTTTGGATGCTGGTTTGCTGGCCATGTCATTTTGCTTGCTCGCCCGTGCAACTGAAAGATTTTTAAGCGTGGAGTTTCTGTTTTCTTGGAGCGTCCACTCGCAATTTTATGGTGCGTCCGCTCCCCTGGAGGCTGGGCTGGGCGGTGGATTATGCCCCTGAAAAACACACAAACCCCCCCCTCAAACTATGTAAAAAAAACCCACCTATATAAAGTTATTAAATTGCAAAAATCACAAATTTACAAACCTCACCCTCCTGGTCCGATTCGGCCGCAATTCGCCGCTCCGATCGAAGACGCCGCACGAAGGTCATGGGCTCACATCGACGGCGTCGGTCACGGCACACAGGAAATCCTTTGCGACAATTGCTCCTTCTCTTGTAGTTAATTTCGTAGTTATCTCTAAGGTTTGATTTTGCGATCGTCTTCCTCGCTCCTTCTCCTGCATCTCTCTCTCTAGGGTTTGATTTCGGATCGT
The DNA here is from genome assembly GCA_022495995.1 of Adenophora triphylla var. japonica. Taxonomy (NCBI): domain Eukaryota; kingdom Viridiplantae; phylum Streptophyta; class Magnoliopsida; order Asterales; family Campanulaceae; genus Adenophora; species Adenophora triphylla. Next base: position 75,529 of record JAFEMH010004256.1, read on the forward strand.
CTTCAAATTCGCTACATTTTTCTGTAATTAATTGATGATTTGTTATCTGTTTGATTTTGATTGCCATTAAAAACTAAGAATATATGATTTATCCTGACGCCTGATCGAAGTTTTCTAAATTTTGGATGCCAATTGAAATAGTCTATCCCCAATTTATTATTCCCATCAAGTAATTCCTCATTACATTCATTTAACTAATTATTTGGAAGTTCGTACTTCTGTTTTATTTTCAATTTGGATTTATTCATAAATTAATGGATATTTTTGATGAACTATGTTATTTCTTCTAACTTGGCCAGTTTGCGAAACAAAAGAAGATCGAGTAACCAACTAAGAATTATCATGTCTGGCTGACTCACAAATATGTGATCATTAAAATACCAAATGAAATACCATAGTTCCAAATAAAATTTTCGCAAAAAATCCTCTTATTTCTAGCCACAATAGTTTAAAACTGAAAAAAAAACAAATATTTTACTGAGTGAAAAAAGTTGACAGACTTAATACGATGCTAAACAATCCTTGTTGCCTATTTATCCAATTCCTCTTGTTTAATTTGCTTGATTTTCTTCGTAATAGACAATTGTATCTCTTCATCATTGGAGGTAGTATCTAACAAACGTTTTTGTGGAGTGATTGATGTTGAAGAACTGTCACACACAGATTCCAAAGACTTATCCTACATAATAAAAACGTAAAATAACATGATCATAAAAAGCAAACTCTCAAAATGAAAGTGAAGTAGAAAAATAAAAAGTAAACTATGGATACAAAGAAATTTAACTCATTATTGCAGTTCAAGCTGGTCACAATTTCAATTCCATGATTCAATTTGGAAGCAACCTCCTGAAGTTTAAAACAATTAATGGTTATGAATTTGAGCTTTTGTCTAAAGCTAATGTGATGTATTTTCTACTTATATTATCATTTATGAGTGATAAAAACTGGGTGATGATATCTGTATCCTCTGATAATTGCTTTATTGTGAAAGTTCGTTTATCTTGATCAGTATCTATAGTTCTTTGGTCAACATCAATCCTGAATAAGCATCGTCTTTCAAACATTTTTCGAAAAGATTCAGGTAGTTTGCCCTGTTGAACATCATGTTATATGAACATTATTTTACATCTATTATAAAGTAGTAATCTATCTAATAACAAAATAACAATAAATTAGCTACCTCTGAGACATCGGCAAGAACTACAGGAGCAGACATTCCGAGCAAAGAAGATGTTGTCGCATCGAATAAAACAAAGTGTGTCTCAGCTAGATCTATATCATTCATATCAGTGACCAAAATCCTGATTTTGAACCTAAAAAAAATAGGTACACAATTAGTTCGAATGAAGATAATGATTATAAATCTTTTTTATTTGTATATATATATATATATTGTTGTGGGTATTTTTCAGCATGGTGACATCTTCAGTTGCTCCTGCATGTCAAGATGTTACTCCACTGTAAGTATCGTTTTAATATTTACTTATTTGATTTTTCCTAATATCTTAATTATTATTTTCCAGTGAATAAGAGCGAAGAATACATGATATTTTTCTAGCACGTTCAACACATCTTCAACGGCAAGGATGACTTGGTCTCACGGACGTTGAAGAGGATAAGATTATTCCCGAGATTGTAGGAACAACTTTGACCCGTTCATACTTTCTTTTATTTAAGGGGATATGGAGACGGAAAAATACACTCTCATGCTCACACACTCTACGCACATCTCTCTTGTAATCCTCTCCATCATCTTCCACAGTTGTAACTCAATTACTATAGTGAAACTTTTAAGGTTGGAGACCTAACTCCTGGGGTTTTTTCCAAAGAGGTTATCACCTCTAAGGTTTTCCTCGTTAACAAATCGTGGTGTCATTCTTTCTTTTCATGTCTTTGTTCCATTTAGTCGAATCCCACAGTCCCCTCCTTGTTGTTTAATCCACACACTTGTCAAAGTTAAGATTCAACACTATTGTTTTTTCTACCAAAACAATTTGGCGCCCACCGAGGGGCCTCGTGGTTTATCGGTTATTTGGATCATTTTCTGAGCGGATTCATCATGTCTGCACCTCCCAATGTGTCCGCCGCCGGCAAGGGTACCGCCGTCACTCCAACATCAGGAGGTAGAACCAGCTTGTTGCCGCCACCTCCTCAGACCGGACCTCAGCAAACTCAACCTACAAAGACTCCACAAAAGGAAGCGACTTCTTCCAATGTAGATGTTGACATCCGGACTATCCTAACCAAGTTGAATCAGAGGTTGGATCAACAAGATAGCAATTCCAATGTGTTGGCCAATTCCATGATCAAGATGCAGAGGGATCAACAGCTCATCGCTTCGCGGCTTGAAAACCTCTCACCATTGCGTGCAAGGAACCTCAACTTCGACAACACCGAAGCATCTATGCTCCAGAATGAATTTATTCTAATGAATAGTCCACCTCAAACTCCTCAGCTGACATCCTTACCCGGGACACCCTAATGACGCCACCTTCAAGCAGGATTCACCCCGTTCATTCCATTCATTGACAACACCACCTGTCACAACTACCACGGATAACTCGGTTTCTTTGAATAATCTTTTAAATAATAATAATTTCAATCGTATTCCTATGGCCGACCCTTTTGCAGAAACCCACTAGCCAAACAGATGCAGGATCTCGGGGATCCGATAATGAACGTGCCGGCATAACTCCTCCAATCCAACCAAATGACTCAAAACCGCTACAATCAATCTCGGTTTGTCCCAAAGAATTGCAAATGTCGACATCCCGAAGCGTTTCAACGTCCCATCTATGAAGTTGTATGACGGCACCATTGCACTGCAGAGGAGCATGTTGCTCACTATCGGAGAAGATGGACATAATCCATATTTCGCTTCAATTCCGGGAGGCTTGCTTATGCAGAGGATTTGGATCGACCTTGGTTGGACCGGCTCTCAAATGGCCGATTAGGCAGCCCCTAGGTTCAATTGGTTCATACGCCCACTTATCAACATGTTCTATAACCAATTCTCTTGTAGTCGACAATTTGAGAAGCTGACAAGTGACCTCTACAATGTGACCCAACAGCCTAATGAAACTCTAAAAGATTATGTTCACCGGTTCAATAAGGAAGTCCTGGAAATTCCCAATCTTGACATGTCAACAGCCACAGAAGCATTCAAAATGGGACTGAAGAAAGATTCACGGTATTATCAAGATTTGGTGATGACTCCTTGTAAGATTTTGGAAGAAGTCAGGAGCAGGGCATTGAGATTCATAAGATTGGAGGAAGATGAGCTGCGAAGATCAAAGTCCTTGTCCAAGTTGTCGAAATATGACCACCCTGACAGGAAGACTGAATCATCCATCGCAGGAACAACCGTTCTAATCCTTACCCAAGAATTGATACTAGCAAAATTAATTCAGTAGACGGTGAGGATGAAGATAGTGATAATGTGCCTAACATTTTTTATTATTGTTTTTCTGTTGACATTTCAGGTGTACTCTGTGCAATAGGCAACCTAGGGGACAAAGCCAGATGGCCAAAGAAGACAGATAAGCCTACGGGATGGCGTGACAAATCAAAATGGTGCGCTTACCATGAAGACTTTGGGCATGTTACTGAAGATTGCATCGCACTAAGAAAGGAGATCACTTACTTGCTCTCGAAGGGAAATCTTAAGGAGTTGCTGGGATCCAGAAAGAAGAAGGCTGAAAGTGCGGAAGCTCCTCATGAAGTCGAGAGACCAGCTTCTCCCCCAGCATCAACGAAGGTGATCAATTTCATTAGTGGAGGCTCAAAAATATGTGGCATATCCTATTCTGCCGCAAAATGACATGCTAAGGAGTCAAAGAGGAGAGGCCGATAGACAACCAAGAATGTCGACACCTGCCATGATCTAATCACCTTTGATAAGAGTGATCGAGATAACTTGCTGGAACCCCATCACGACAACCTAGTTATCTCCTTGAAAATCTCCAATTGTACAATTCGGCGTATCCTAGTTGATGGGGGTAGCTCTGTCAATCTCATTATGTTGAGCACCCTCAAGGAAATGAACATCCCAGAATCGGAGATCATCATGAAATCCTCAGTATTGGTAGACTTTAGTGGTGAAGTCAAAGAAACGGTAGGGGAAATAAAGCTTCCAATATACTCAAAGGGCCTCAACACCATGGAGCGGTTCTGTGTAATTGATTGTGCAACATCCTACAATGTCATTCTTGGAAGACCATGGATTCATGGGATGAAGGCTGTCCCCTCCACTTACCATCAGTGTGTGAAGTTCCCAACACCTTGGGGTGTCGCCAAAATATACAAAGTGATCGCCAGTGGCCAAGGAATGTTATAAAACTTCAATGAAGGCGTCGACATCTCCAAAACAAGCATAGCAATTATAGAGGAAAGTACGTGAAGTCCTGGAAGCTAGGGAGAACGATGTGAAAGAAGTATTGCTAGACCCTTCCAACCCGGATATCAAGGTACTTATTGGCAGTGACATCCCATCAGATATAGAAGAGAAGCTTGTGGACTTATTAAAAAGCGAGTAAAGAGTTTTGCTTGGAGACATGATGACATGACCGGCATCAAGAAAGATGTCATCACTCATAAACTTAACATCGATCCTAGTTTTAAACCAGTTCACCAGAAACGAAGAAAATTTGCAGAAACAAGAAACCAGATCATCAAGGAAGAGGTAGAGCGCTTACTCAAAGCCAACATGATCCGAGAGGTAGATTATCCAAGATGGTTAGCAAACGTGGTTGTAGTTGAGAAGAAGAATGGGATATGGCGAGTCTGTGTTGACTTCACCGACTTAAATAAAGCTTGTCCAAAAGATCATTTCCCTCTACCTCACATAGATTCGTTAGTTGATGCCACATCCGGACATGAGCTCCTCACCTTTATGGATGCATCTTCAGATTCCAAAGAAATCCAGGATGGAACCATCTCGACCAGAAGACACCGCCTTCATAACGCCAACAGGTATTTATTGTTATATTGCTATGCCTTTTGGACTAAAAAATGCAGGTGCAACATATCAGAGGCTCGTCAACAAAATGTTCAAAGATCAGATTGGGGACACAATGGAAGTATATATTGACGACATGGTAGTAAAATCCAAGAAAGCCGAAGATCACATAAGCAACTTATCTCAAGCCTTTGAAATCTTGGATTGTTTCAATATGAAACTTAATCCAGCTAAATGCAACTTTGGATTAAAGGCAGGGAAGTTTTTGGGTTACATGGTTACTAAAAGAGGCATTGAAGCCGCCCTGCAATGTATACGTGCTATTATTAACCTTTCGTCACCTCAATCTGTCAAGGACGTCCAAAGATTGGCAGGAAAAATTGCTGCACTCACCAGGTTCATTTCAAAATCCTCGGATCGATTCAAACCTTTCTATGACATCCTAAGGAAGAACAAGAAGTTCCAGTGGGAGAACCAACATGAAGAAGCCTTTCAGGAGCTCAAAACTTACCTGTCGACACCTCCATTATTGGCCAAGCCTCGGGAGGAGGAACATCTTTACATTTACCTCGGCAAGATCGGAAAGGCGTTGTTAGTGCAATCTTGGTGGCACAACGAGATGGTAGTCGGTAACCCATCTACTATATAAGTAAGACACTTTTAGATGCGAGAGACCGTGTATTCTCATTTACAAAAGTTAATTTTAGCTTTGATAACCGCTTCTATTAAATTAAGGCACTATTTTGAAACACATACTATAATTGTACGCACTAACTATCCTATTAAGAATGTTATGAGAAAACCAGATGTCAGTCGAATGGCGAAGTGGTCTCGTACAATTAAGCACATACGACATTAAATATGAGCCCGTAACAGCAATAAAATCTCAAGCTCTAGCCGATTTTGTGGCCGACTTTAGTCCAACTATGCAACAAGAGGTGGAATTGGAAGTTCCGCAACTTCAAGATGATGACATCCTGAAGATCTGGACTCTCTACACAGATGGTGCTTCTAACATGAGAGGTACATGTCTTGGTGTTGTACTAAAATCGCCACAAGGGGACATAATACCACAATCCATTAGTCAATTTCAAGGCCACTAATAATGAAGCGAGAATACGAGGCATTAATTGCGGGTTTAACAATGCCCAGACCTAGATGTCAAGCATATCCGGGTGTTTATGGATTCTTTGCTAATTGTTAACCATTACAACGGATCCTACATAGCAAAAAATGCAAAGATGACGACATATTTGGAAATTGTAAAAATTCTGGCAGCCAAATTCAAAACATTTACTTTGGAACAGATTCCACGAGAGGAAAACTCTCAAGCGTATGCTCGCAAACTTAGGTTCAGCCTTCAAAAGCATTTCACGTACAAGCATCCCAATTGTGCATGTTGACATCCCGGAATTGATCATCTTGAGTTGTTCGTTCTAGATGTCGACGTACCTTCCCCTCCAAAGAAGAACTTCTTGGACAACTCCTATTATCAAGTATCTCTTAGATGATACGATCCTAGCCGAGGAGAAAAATGCTAGAGCCTTCGTGGTAAGAGTATCTAAGTATTTACTTATTGATAACCTTTTGTTTAGAAAATCGCAGTCACTACTTAAGATGTCTAGAAGGCATCGAGCCCATCGGGTTCTCAAGGAACCGCATGAAGGACAGTGTGGAAATCATACCGGGGCGTAAGTCTGCATACCAAGTCTCTGAGGATGGGCTATTTTTGGCCCACAATGAGAAGAGACGCCGCAGACTATGCAAAGAAATGTGACTCCTGTCAACGACATGGGGACATCCTGCACCAGCCAGCTGAACTATTGCATCCTATCCTGTCTCCATGGCCATTTATGGTTTGGGGAATGGACATCGTAGGAAAATTACCCAGGGCACCAGGAGGAAGAGTATTTCTATTAGCTATGATAGACTATTTCTCTAAATGGGTAGAAGCTGAGGCGTACGTACAAGTTCGTGACAGAGAAGTAATCTCTTTCATCAAAAGAAATATATTCAGCCAATTTGGGATACCTTCAGAGATAATTTGTGATAATGGCTCCCAATTCATTAGTAAGAAAACCCAAGATTTCTTGACATCTTGGGGAGTCAAGATGGTGACATCTTCACCTGTTCACCCTCAAGCCAATGGACAGGCAGAATCTAGCAACAAAATAATCATAAGCAACTTAAAAAAGAGACTGAACCAAAAGAAAGGACGATGGGCAGAAGAGTTGCCAATGGTTCTATGGGCTGACAGGACGACGTCTAAGAACGCTACTGGTCAAACTCCCTATTCACTTGTATTTGGGACAGAATCAGTTATTCCAGCAGAAGTACTTGTACCCACAGCCAGATACAGTTTGTTGACATCTGAACATAATAAATACATCTTGACATATGACTTGGATATCGTAGACGAACTAAGGGACATGGCCAAAGTTCGGATGGCAGCATATCAACAAAGGGTAGCCAGATCTTACAACAAAAACGTAAGGGTTAGAAGGTTCCAAGTAGGAGATTTAGTCCTACGAAAGGCATTCCAACATACAAAGGAGCTCAATGCAGGCACGCTCGCCCCAAAGTGGGAAGGACCCTACCTAATAGATGCACAGGCCGGGAAAGGAGCATATCGTCTGTCAACCTTGGATGGCCAAATGATACCACGAAGTTGGAACGCCATTCACCTTAAAAGGTATTACATCTAAATAATGCTCCCCTTAAACTCATCTCATCCCAGGTATGGACAATCCTTTATTTATTTGTAACCTTCCATTTTCCTATTTACTATTTTCTTACTTCATTACAAATCAAGATGTCGCTAACACAACTTGTGGAGAGGCGTCAACATAGTTGACGTCCATTTTTAACATGTCTTTGTCTTATGAGGTGTTGACATACGGAAATGGGGACATATCGAAAGTACGCAAAGTCAGAAGAACAACGAATTCTCCTCCGTCAGAGACTGACCATCTCTTCTCAAGTAAAGGTACATAATCCCTTCTAAGGTTTAAAGAGTTAATTACCTCTTTCTTAAGATGTTAGGTTACCACACCTTCGCCTGGAGCGCAAGTTATCTCTTTAATTGAGGTGTGGGGTGGGCCTATATGGGTAAACTCATATAGCTTACCCATTCTCACTCAATTAAATGATTGATCTCATGTTTTATTCTTATGGTTATGACATGTACGTGTCATCTTAAGTATCTACCGCTTTGACATACTAACATGTCACCTTACGAGCATAACAAATGACCATCCAAAAGAAAACAAGCCTTGACATGCTTGAAAATTACTAAACCACAACTAATCTAAAGTTACCCTAAAAACATCCTTAAAAAGTTAAGAACAACATCCAAACTACCAAAGTTAAAATGCAAAAGTGTTGGACCAACCCAACACATAAGAGAAACTGTCTTTGGTCCTTATGGACCTATTACATTACCAAACAAAAATTAAAATTGTCTTTAGGGATTCCACCCCAGTAATACCATCAAAAAAAAAAAACCAGAACAAAGTTATTTTACCTTTTTCAGGTGGCATCCGCCGCAGGTGTTGCTTTGGGAGTAACTTCTCCAAACCTCTAATCTTCCTTATTAAGCATCCTACTTTTTGTGTTTCCATCCTGAAAGTCATTCCATGTTGCTGTCATGAGCATCATCAACCTGTTCAAGATCCTTGGAGCCCTCATTCATCTTTTCCTCATGGATCCGCTGCAAAGCTGCTTTTTCATCATCCAGGTTCTAGTTCACATGCTCTCCTGCCTGATATTCCTCAATCATTTGGATTCTAGTTTCAAAAACTGCTTTCGCAGTTTCATGCACCAAGTCATCCCGAAGTGCTTCCATCTCCCTTTCATGCCTGATATCGACACTTGCAAGCCTGGACCGCCATTTTAAAATCTCTTCATTTTTGTCCCTGATTTCCAATCCCTTTTCCCTCATTATCCTTGCAGCTTCTTTCAAATCCTTCTCGTATTCGACCCTACTCATATCAAAGGTATCACATTTTTCCCTCCATATCCTGATTTCTTTGGACATTAACTTAGCCATCGAGACAATCTGTCATCAACGAACAAAAAAGACGTTTTATCAAAATAAAAATCAATGTACCAAAGATCCAAATTAACTCTTACCTGATTTTCCAACACTTCATCATTCCAAATTTGCTTCTCCACGCCGGAGATCTGGTCCACCCTTTTTCTTTTCGAGGTATGCTTATTATCCATCTCAGGAATGGTCTCTTCCGCTTTCATCTTACCTTTGTATTTGGCCACAATATCATTCGTCGTAAAGCCGGATCGAGTCACTGCATATAAGGATATATGTTAGCACGGATTTAATAGAGTCGCCAATTCAATGACACGTTGATTCTGACTCACTTTTTTTGGAAAACATCGTGACTATGTATTTGAGAAAGAGGGATAAAAACTGCACCCTTTAAGGCTACTCTCATCATAATATAGTAGGAGACGTCTGATTTGGATAAAAATTTGAAGAAGATTCGATGATAACGATGGTTATCAAGAATTACGGTTACTAGTTCCTATCAAGACTCTTTTCCTTTTTAGCCGCCACGTATCCTTAACCTTCCCATCATGCAAGCTGCCAGTTGAGCATTTATTGGGAGAAAAACATTTTGCCTCTTCAATTGCCAAGATAGCCAAATGCTTTTGGGGACAAATTGTTGTGGGTATTTTTCAGCATGGTGACATCTTCAGTTGCTCCTGCATGTCAAGATGTTACTCCACTGTAAGTATCGTTTTAATATTTACTTATTTGATTTTTCCTAATATCTTAATTATTATTTTCCAGTGAATAAGAGAGAAGAATACAGGATATTTTTCTAGCACGTTCAACACATCTTCAATGGCAAGGATGACTTGGTCTCACGGACGTTGAAGAGGATAAGATTATTCCCGAGATTGTAGGAACAACTTTGACCCGTTCATACTTTCTTTTATTTAAGGGGATATGGAGACGGAAAAATACACTCTCATGCTCACACACTCTACGCACATCTCTCTTGTAATCCTCTCCATCATCTTCCACAGTTGTAACTCAATTACTATAGTGAAACTTTTAAGGTTGGAGACCTAACTCTCGGGGTTTTTTCCAAAGAGGTTATCACCTCTAAGGTTTTCCTCGTTAACAAATCGTGGTGTCATTCTTTCTTTTTATGTCTTTGTTCCATTTAGTCGAATCCCACAGTCCCCTCCTTGTTGTTTAATCCACACACTTGTCAAAGTTAAGATTCAACACTATTGTTTTTTCTACCAAAACATATATATATATATAAAATCAAATCTGTCAATTACCTAGGGATAGCATTGCCATAAGTTGTCTTGCATTTAGGACAGTTTTTACTGCTGTTTTCAAAGCCTTTAGCACACTTTATATTGCTACACCCATCATAGTACCAGGTGGCATGTGAATCCACATCCGATATGGTTGCCAATACGGAGTATACGCCAACCTAATAAAAATGATTATAGTAAAAAAGATTAATGTTGATTCAAGAATATTTAAATGAGTATAACCTTTATAAAAAATTAAGTATATTTTATAATATACCTCTGTACATGTGAGCAAATAACCAATCGTCTTGAGTTCTTTTTTTTTTCAACCACAGATCACTATTGATACGACTACTATCATTAGTGGTAATAGTCAAAGAACGACTAACCGATGAAGATCCAGTTTCACGGCTGTAAAAGTGATATATGTAAATTAACATATCCATACAAATTTGTATAACTAATTCTTGAATTCTTATAAAGGTTTAGTGTTCATTTACTTGCTAAGATAATCCGCTACTTCAGGAAACGATGCATTAATATGCATTATTGAAGTATGCTTCATAGTAATAACTTTGGTTTTCCCTGTATAAATATTATAAAATTCACTCACATGATAATATGCCTTGAATCAGAAACGTAATTGTAGTTTAAGTAAATATAAGTAAAAGATACCTTGGTATGTAAATAGCATTACAAACTGCAAAACCAAAATCACTGGGCCTTCCTCATTTTGACCCCTATTGTCAATATACTGTTTTAACTTATCTCCAAATGAGGCCCACAGGACGGCAGTCAACTCATTTCCACTGTCAAAATAGTAGAAAGTAATTATAGAATATATCTTAATTAGTCACAAAATATATTAATTAACCTTTGATGAATAAAATTTTTGAAACACATACTCATTATCAATCAGCTGAACATCAAACTTTCTAGCATTAAATCGCTGCACAAACTCAAAATCTCTAAGAGATAAAATCACCTCTCCAATCACATCTAGCAAATATTCAGCAAATGTAAGTAAATATCATAGTAGTAACTTTTGTTTTACCTATATAAAGATAATCTATATAAGATCGGAAAAATAAAAATATATGCGATTTATAGTTCTCACCGACTACAAAATCCAAATTCAAACTCCCAATTGTTTGAAAAGGCGTGAACTCGAAACTGTTATCTGGAATTTGGATAGACTTGTCGACTTCAGACACGTCAGTCGCCAAACTCATACACAATTTCCATTTGTGATTTAGTATCGCCTTTTGCAATGGTTGTACGCAGTTTTCTTCGACACCAAACTTTGAAATCTTTAGCATTTTCCCTTCTTGAAACTTATTTGTAAATTGGGAAGGCAATTTGCTAGGGATCGTTGCTTGGATTTTAGATCCCTGTATAAAATATTAAATATCATTAATTAATTAATTAATTAATGAAATATTAATAACATTTGGAAATAAATATATGAGATCTATTACCTCCTGATCAACCAATATCATTTCAGTTGATTTTTTTCCGTATTGTCCAATCAGCTCCCATTGACGTAATATGCGGACATTAACGCCGGATTGTTTAGTTTTCTTGTCAATTAATTTGACAGCAATCATACAGCTTGTAGCCATTACCTGTGTTTTAAGTCAATGAAATACATAAGCATCTGAATATTAAAGCAAAACTAAACGAAGCTGATCTTTTATGGCAATCAATTTAAACATTTTGAAATTCAATTCATACCTAATATAAAGAAAAAACTGTTCAATCAAATGTAATCAATTTAAACATTTTTTTTTTAATTCTGTAAGTAGTTTTTAAAAACTATATATGAAGGGGGCATAGACCAATTAAGATAAGTCTGCGCTTTAGTTGTCGAATTGAGGCCAGTAGGAAGCTTCTCACTATAGCAGTCACAAAAGTAGGTAGGAGAAATAGGCGGAAGGAGAAAGACAGACAGATCGATAGAAGGAGATAAGGGCCGCTATAAGCCCTTAACTGTGCTACTTTGCGCTCGGATGCGTATATGAATTAGTAGATCGGGCTAAAGTGGTAAGGACTCATTTGAGGAGTACTACAGATGAAGGGGGCATAGCCCAATAAAAAACTACAGTGTGCCACTTTTGAAGAACAAAGTCAGAAGAGCATTGACTTTCTCGTGTCACATACACTTACCTTACAGACTTCCATGAACAGCTTTGAATAGCAATTTTGAGACTGGAAATAAGTAACAAAGTAAAAGGTTGATTGAATCTCTTAGCTCCTGAAGAACTTATACATCATCTGGATATTCCAAAGTCAAAATAATATTCACATCAGAAGATTGATACTTTTATCGGATGATCCGAATAATGATTTATGATTGTTAAATAGACTTCAGAAGAAGGTTGATACTTTTATCATAAAATAAGCTAGATAGTCATAATATACCTATAATATACCTGAATATAGAAATCTTTATTCCAATAAAAATACTCTTCTACACGCTGAAAGAAATCAGTCTCTGAAAGACTCTAAAAGAAATCAGTCTAATGATTTATTTCAAATTTTGATGGTAAGCTTGAAGGGGTCATGCTTGTTAAATGGAAGAAGAAGATATTGAATCCCTTTTCGCAGGAGAAAAATGCTATGAAAATATGGAGGTAAACATTTTAATTTATAAGAGTTTTTAAGTTTATCTCATTTAGAGTTTGGATTACATCAAACAAATATATTAGTCCATATCTATAACATATGAAAAAAAAATTGTTTCAAATTGAACATTATCAAAAACTCTATCCAGTATTTACCATATCACATGTCTTCCAAAACCAACAGTCTGATGAAAATAATGACTCCAATGCATCCATAATGTGAGTAAAGATCCTCTTTATCATAATACTGTACCATTGTTTGTGCAACGAATAGAATATATACATGTGTCAAAGAGGATTTGAATGGAAATTAGGCTATCAAAATTTGATGATGTAGGGATCATATTTTGTTTAACATTTTATCAACGTATTTGCTTAATTTAAGGATGAGCTATATTATGATAATATTGTCTTTGTAATTTCAGTAAATTATGGATCTGGATTTGCTTAATTTTAGGATTGGTTTGTTGAGATTTGGAATTTTGAAAAATATATTCTTCTTCTTTTTTTCTGAAAGAATTTTTTTGATATATATATATATATATATATATATATATATATATATATATATATATATATATATATATATATATATATATATATATATCTTACACAATCTTTTTGATAAATATTAAACATTTCGAAGTAACTGTTTCTTTAATTTTGGATTAGTTTAATTCATTCCTAAAAAATACTCATTTTATAACTAAAAATTTAAATTTTGAAATTCAAATTTACTCTTTCAAAATTTATTGAATTATCCGAAATAGTAGGAATTAGGCTTTTTTTTATTTTTTTATTTTTCAGTGATAGCATAAAAAATGGCTGACCAATTGGAATAAAAATGAGTTGGAAATTGAATTGCTGACATGGCCTTTTACGTGACCTTTTCTGGAGCCTCTAAATAGTTTTGCTATATATATTATATATGATAATAGTTAACATATATTAACTATTGAGTCTTTTTCACTTTCACTTTCACTTTACTCTATTAGTTATATACTTTCTTCTATAATATAATTTCATTATTACATACAGAGTAGATGAAAGTGTATATGATTTAAGTTACTAATCATTAACTATCTTTAGTATAATTTATTATAAATAACTTTTACATATGTAACCATTTAGGTTAATTGTATTTAGTTAGTGACTCTTTAGATTACATCTTAATATGTGTTACTTATAACTTATAATATGTCTTTATTACATATTTTCTCTTTGCATAGCTATAAGTTATCTATTAAAGTTATTAGTTAATTGCAATAATGTAAATAGTTGCATATGAATGAAAAGACATATGAGATGGAAGCTTGAGAAATTAGATAGAGTCATTCGGGTCTTATGTGTCATCACCAGATTTAGTTGACTTTAAAATAATATAGTATATATTTAGTTTCCACCAATAATTAATTGGTAACTTTTTATATTCCTCATCAATCATCTTTATTTAATTTTATTGTATCTCTTTTTACTAATACATTTGATTATCTCCATTTATCACCAAATTTGTATTTAGTTTTTATCAATTTTTATTTCATAAGATTATTTGACATATTCGTTAAGTTCACCGTGATAGTTATAGTAATTGTTATATTTAACTAATAATATTAAATTATATTAAACTAAGTGATAATAGTTACCCTATATAATTACTATTATGATTAACTAATACTATTAATAATAATACTTAACATATATAGACTAATAGTAGTAATATTGATAATTAACATAGTATATTATGATTAAATAATATTATTAATGGTAAAGTTAACCTATATAGTAACTATTATGATTAAATAATATTATTAATATTAATGTTAGCCTATAGAGTAACTATTATAATTAACTAATACTATTAATAGTAATTGTTAACATATATTAACTATTATGATTAACTAATACCATTAATAGTAATATTTAACATATATAATACTCCCTCCGTCCCACTTCAATTGGTCCCGGGGTGAATTTCACGATTTTTAAGAAAAATGAATAAAGTGGATAGAAATTAGAGGAGAGAGAATGTAAAAGTTAAATGTGTGGTAGGGAATAGGAGAGAGAATGTAAAAGTTAAAAATATTTAATAGGAGAGAGAATGAGTGGGAGGAATAGTAAGTTAATGATTAGTTTTTTGTAAATATGTAGAGATGATAAGGGTATAAATATATGAATAACTTTCCATTTATGGAATGGATCAATTGAAGTGGGACGTCCCAAAAAGAAAAGTGGACCAATTGAAGTGGGACGGAGGGAGTAACTATTATAGTTAACTAATACAATTAATAGTATTAGTTAACTTATATTGTAACTATTATAGTTAACTAATACTATTAATAGTAATAGTTAACATATATAGTAACTATTATAGTTAACTAATACAATTAATAGTAATATTTAACTTGTATAGTAACTATTATAGTTAACTAATACTATTAATAGTAATAGTTAACATATATAGTTAACTAATAAAATTAATAATAATAGTTAACTTATATAGTAACTATTATAGTTAACTAATACTATTAATAGTAATAGTTAACCTATATAATAATTATTATTATTAACTATTAGTATTAGCTAATAAGGAGAATATCAAGAATTTTTAGATTTTGGTATGCTATACCAAATGGGAAGTTTTATTCAGTGACAAGAATTTTATGTTGCAAATGATGAAATTTCCATATATGTGTTTGTGAGAGAGAAAATGAGAGAAACATTCATACTTTAGATTTTTCCCTTGCTTATAGTATCATTTTTCTTCAAGCTTTCTATCACTCATGTTTTAACTTGCACGTAAATAATGTTTGTATGACAGGTTAAGATTGTCTCTGAACGTATCACACACGACAGGTGATCCGAAGAAACTCACGAAAGCTTTAATAGAATGCCAAGTTATTAAGGTGCCAAATAACAATAGCGAAGTTGCAATGCCAATATCAAGAATTTGATTTGATTGCAGCAAGTTCATAACGAGGACGTTTTTTTTTTCTCTTCTTTGTGGAAATAAGTAAACTCAATAGCCATATTGTACGTTTAATCATGGCTAGTGACGATTAAGTTGCATTTAATTGTAGTGTAGTGCTATCAACATTTCAAAAAATCCTGTTCAGCATTCTCGTACTAAGCACATAGATATACGTCATCATTTTCTTAGAGATATGGTAGATAAAGACCTTATTCAAATTGATCATATTGATACAAAGTATCAATTGACTGACATCTTTATAAAGGCCTTAGACCACGAGAGATTTTTTAATTTGAAAAGATCTCTTGGTCTTTGTAATCTCTGAGTCTGTTTGTCAGTGCTACCTCAGGTAATGTTATCACTTAGGATAACACTTGTATAATAGTGTATTTTTTCTTCTGTTTATTTTTTAAAAAATGATTATATATTCTTTTAATCTGGTTTACTTAGTTCTAACTGTGACACATGCTGACCTTTTTATTATGGTAGGTTATCACCTAGGTTAACATATTTGATATCATTCCCTTTTATGTGCTTAAAGTGACGAAGTCAGTAATGATGTTATGTGATAAATAAAAAGGCAAAGAGACTATTTTTTCCATACTTTTCGCTCGACCTCGGGGCACGGCGCTCGCTGCGACGATGCACTCTTGCCAATGAGAATGTATGAGGTGATTTATGCTTAGTATTAGGGACATGGAGTTCGCTACTACAGTGTGCCCTACTTGAAATGCATAAATTAATATATCTTTACACTTGAAATAAAACTCGGGATACGGAGCTCGTTAATACGATGCTTCGTTGTTTAAAGAAGTGTATTGATTTTTTTATGTCAAGCAATGTACTTAAAAGAATAGGCTTGTTATGCCTAAAGTGCCTGAAAATTGCTAAGCTTGATATGTCTCAAGTGCTTGAAAATGAATTTATTTATCAAGGGATGTTTATCTTGGGTTTTGGGGTTGGGGGTTACAAAACACAGCGAAAAATATTTATACAACAACAAAACCCTAGCCCTTTTAATCCGTCTAGCATGAAGAGATTAGAAACATGAAATAGAAATTACATACCTTAATGCCATTTGTTTGTTCAAAACGGATCTCAAAATTCAACCTTAGAATTTTAATGACGAAAAAAACTTCTCCTTGATCTTCAATGTGATGAATTAATCCAAGCTCAGGGTGATAACGTAACCACCCTCTAATGGTAATCCACATGCGAACGAACCAAGAACACTTCTTGTTGGATTGCTAGATGATCCTCCGATTATTGAATCGATATTCAATAATCAATAGCCAAAACAATGGAATTATTTGGGAACTTTTTGATATTTTGATTCTTAATCAATATCAAAATCCCAGAGTTTCATAAACCTAGAACAATATTGTAGAGAGAGGTTTTTGCTGCAAAAAGATTGTACTTATACTTGGGTATAAATCCCTAACACTTAGGGATAATCTTTGTTTAAACCAAAACCTAATTAGCTAAGGACCCTGCTGTACAGACCAAAATCCGACGCGGGCACGAGTCGTGCCTTTGCCAATTTGGTCGTACCCACGAGTCGTGTTAATTATCCCACTCTTACTGATTTAGGGAACGACTCGTGCCGGAGGGAACGAGTCGTGACCAGCCCAAAATCACTCGTTCCCATGAGTCGTAAAATAAAATCAAGTCGTACGGATTTTCAAGTCACTACTCGTTCCCCTTGGCACGAGTCGTGACCCAAGGCACGAGTCGTGCTCTTGGTCACGAGTCGTGCCAAGGCCCAAAATTCCCAATTTTCAGCTTGAATCAAATTCGCTCTTTGTGTGTGATCCAATAGGAATTATATTATGTTGGTAGTGAATCGAAAACATCGACCTCACAAGACATTAGTGGTTTCTAGCAAACCATTATATCCATCCAATTAATATAACATCAAAGCTTGATTCCTCGATAGATCAAATGTCATAATCCCTTTGTCCACGATGTCAGATTGAACATGAGTCATGATCCATCCATGTCAACTCACATTTTTAATGCTTTCTCGATTCCGAATATGTTGATAATCCAAGTGCATTTGATCTCTATCAAATCTCTTGAGTGTGGCCACACATTTCATCAACATCATTCATCGAGGGGTCCAAGCAAACATCTCTCTCAACGAAAGGGACAAATTCCATCTTGACTTATCATTCTTCCCTACAAGAATCCAATCGTTCCAACATAGCCCTTATTGCTATCCTATTAAAGATAGTGTTAGACTACATCAAACACAATGTTCATCATGTGGAAGACGATGATAATCTCAGGTACGAAGGATATCAATGACACGACTATCATGAGATTTAATCATGACATATTTGACTATAGACCATGTCATAAACCTCATCGGTAGGTCATGTCCAATACTTGTTCTCTAGCAAGTATCCATAAGTGTAATGTGTATCAAATGCATATAATCATCTCCATGATTATCCATTACCAACTTATACTAGTTATTTATAATAACTAGGGACACAGTTCAATATAATAAACATGTAAACATATAATAAACCAAATAAAATTTCTCTATAATAAATGATAAAGACGATTACTAAAACCATAATTCAAAATACTAACTGTAATGACCCCAAATTCCATACATATTAATAATACTTAATTTAACAATAGAATAGCCTCCAACGGCTACTAAAACCATAATTCAAAATACTAACCACTATTTGAAATAAACTTAAATGCTGAAAACGGTAACAATCTCTATGGCTAGTACAAACCACTAGCTCAAAATACTTAATGTTATAAAATAATTATTTGAACTCCAAAAGCCGCTAATCCATCAATACGCAGCCATCCACTCCAATTATTTATTACCTGGGAGGGGAAAGAATATGAAAGGGTGAGCGGAACGAACGGAGTTTAACAATATATCAATGAAAGGATAGCAGGTACAATAAATAGTTTAGGTACTGAGAATGTCAAAGAAGGATACTTTTTCAAATAACAAGTAGTGGCACTTTTACAAATAACCCATGAAAATTTACACATACTTGTCCATCTATTCCAAGTACTTTTTGCACCTTTCATCTAGGCGACTCCGATACACCTTTTTCAGGCAATCGTTGAATAAGGTTCTCTTACGCTATTATCAAAGCGCCCCCTTATTCTGATGCATCATGATAATCACATTTATAGAATTTAGATCACTTCCTTCTATAGTGAAGGTCATTTCAATCTATTTAGACCAATTTATTTAACTTTGAGACCATTTCAATCTGTTAGGCCTTAGGTCATTTCAATGTAACGACCCCAAACATAAAAGTCCTTAAGTCATTTCAATGTAACGACCCCAAACATATAAGGTCCTTAACAATTGGACAATTTAACATCATATATACATAGTGTTCATGGCACGAGAACACATAAGTCAATTTCAATTCACATAGATACACATTGAACAAAACGCATCAATGGTAAGATATTCCAAGAACGTTCATAACGAGGGAATACAAATCACTACCATCCACTTGGTAGCATATACTTTATGAAACTTTTAGAATCCTAACACAAAGGATATGAAACAATCAAATACTAAGGAGCGTAATCCCTTACCTTGGTCTAACTTCTTGGACAGTTCTTCCCGTGCGTATCTACAACCACGAAAGAGTAGCTTAGTATCTCGCATTTGTCGTTAACTATCTCTACGTAGTTAAACCTTGTGCGTTATAATTTAACTTCTTTCCTTTCTTTATTTAGTAATCTTCTAAGTTTGGAAAAGTTTCTATTTTTGGAAACTTTCCTTATTCGGGAATTCCATTATTCTTGGATTTGTATTTCCCTATTTATAGATTGATTTTATTTAAGGTTGTTCTCTTTTCTATTCTTTTCATAATTATTAACTTTAAAGTAACTTTCCGCATTTATAATTTCTACTTGAGCCCTTCTACTTTTGGCTAATTACAAAAAGGTCCTTCATCTTTTAGGTAATTACAAAATAGTCCCTAAACTTTTAGATAATTACCAAATGGTCCTTCAACTTTTATATAATTATGAAATAGTCCTTCAACTTTTAATTAATTACAAAATAGTCCCTCAACTTTCAATTAATTATAGAATAGTCTCTCGAATTTCAATTAATTACAGAATAGTCCCTCAACTTTCAATTAATTACAAGGTCCTCTGGCAGTTTTGAACTTTATAGTTTAGTCCTTCAGTTAAGTTTTTCAGCTAGTTCCTGAATGTAAGGTCAGAATTCTAACGATTTCAGCCTATAAACCATTCAGTTTAGTCCTTTTCAGTTTGAAACTTAACTGTGATCTTTTAAAATAACCCAAAAGCTTAACGATTTCAATCCAAACATACCTACACACCATAATGTCATTCGGCTGAACCCTATTATGCCCAAAACATTATTTTTGTCCCATCTTTTCATCCAAGAATAATTGACATCATAATTTAATTCAACCGAAGAACATAATTAGGGATTTCTACACCTTAAAAATTCAAGTTTCATATTCTTATTATTCAAGATTTAAGATTCATCATTAGGTTATACTCCTAATCATTAAACACTAAATCCTTCCATCATTATAATCATCAAATTATTTATAAAACTCCAAGATTGAAAATTTAAATTCTAAGAATGATCATCCTAGAACAAATTCTAATCTTCAAAAATTCATAACTAATTCAATAATAATCCAAATTGAATGAAACGAAAACTAGAATTTAGGATTTTACATTACCTTGATTATGGTTAAGAAAAATTGACCAAAGAAGGTCAAGAACTCGACTGTTCTCCCCTCTCTCTTCAATTCGGCCGCCCCCTTTAGGTTTAGGGTTTTTATTATTATTATTTTTTTCTCTTTGTGAATTATTGGGATTATGGGAAAATAGGAAGGGTTTTGGTTATTTATATTTGGGTATTATCCTCCTTGGGCCCCTTAACTTCACAAGCCCACTTACTTAGCCCAACTTGATTAAACCATCTAACCCATTTACTTAACCTTTAATAGCCCAATTAATTAAATGTTAATTAATTTTTTTAATACATTAATTATTTTCTAATAAAATAATTAAATTAAAAGTTTTGAATTTTTCGGGTTCTTTCATGTTTTTAACTTGTTATGGGGTTTTTAAAATACCGAATTTATAACTTAAATAACCATTTAATTTATTAGTAGGAAGTTGAGAGTTTCCAACAACTACACAATTCTAAAGTTTTCATTAAACGAAAAATATAGATTAATATCCCTATACTTAGTTGTTAGACAGATTTACCCTTAAACTCAATAATTGTCATCCATGAACTCACGAAAAATAAGAATATATTGGACCATCGTAAATTATTTGTTCAAAACTTAATGAAAGGTAAATTATTTGTTAAAAACTTAATGAAAGCACTGACTAATCATCCTAATTATAAATTAGGATGTAACATGTGAAAAAATTTGATATATGGAATTGCTGATTAGGATTACAGGGGCATGTTTGCATGAATCTCGTGGAAGGGCATATTGCATAATCAACAAAGTACTTATATTGCAAAAAACAACTATCGTCCACCACCATCACCGCCACTCACCACTACCACCAACACCACCACTCACCACCATTATCACCACCATTACAACCACTTCACCACCATCGCTGCCACTTAGATCACCACCCCCACTTCACCGCCATCACCGCTACTCACCACTACAACCAACACCACCATCACCACTCACAATCATCATAACCACAAATATCACAAGCTCATCACCACCACCAGTTTGCCACTATCACTGCCACTCGCCACTACCACTACCACTACCACCAACACCATATTCACCACCACTTCACTGCCACCATCATTACGACCATCATCACTACCACTCACCACTACCACTCACCATTGCCATGACCACTCGCCACTCATGACCACCATCTCCGCCACTTAATTACCCTCTACCACCATCAATACCACAGCCACTACTAGAGCCGTCAAGTTGGGACGGTCCCGTCGAGACGTCCCGTCCCGCCATACAAATGGGACGGGATGGGACGGAATATTTTAGTCCCGTCCCGTTTTCGTCCCGTCCCAAATCGTCCCGTTCCCATTGAGGGACAACTTATTTTTATCCCGTCCCGTTTTCCCGTATTGACCCGTACAAGTATTATATGTTTATCACCACTACTACTAGTCTACTACTACGCACTGTTTTATATGGTTTTGCTATGTTCCCGCAGGTCCCTAAACAGTAACGACCTTGAATTTCCACAACAAAAATAATACTTAATTGATAATAAAATAACCTCCAACGGCTACTAAAACCATAGTTCAAACACTAACCACAATTTGAAATAACTTAAATGCGGATAACGGTAACAATTTCAACGGCTAGTACAATCCACTAGCTCAACAAAACTCTTAAAGTCTTACAAACTCTCAATAACTGCATTAACTGACTAAAGATTCTAAAAATGAAATAAGCTGAAAACGATCCTTGAACTCCTTATGAAGTGCTCCCGAACCGTTTCACATTCTTCCTATATGAAATCTGGAAGAAAAGAAGATGAAAGGGTGAGCGAACAATGCCCAGTAAGTTCATATACAACCCCTCCGGTTACTAAGGAGGAGTTGACCTGAAGGAATATCAAACGATACAAAGTATAAATCACAATCGAAGACATAACGAAGCACAAATTCGAAATCATTATTTTTATGAATCTCAAAACCAAATATCTTTCAAAATATAAACGGTTTCACAAAATGAGTTGACAAATATTTTGGAGTTTCAAATGATGGCGAAATCGATTCAAATTGACTCGAATGGTTTACTAAATTAAAATTGTCCCATACCAGCTTTAACTAACTAAACCACTCACAGATTTTTAGGAATTTCAAAGGACTGATAAGCTGAATAAAACTAACTCGAGTAATCTAAATATTTACAACTGTCCCATACCAGCCGTAGGTAATCAAATCACTCACAGACATCATGATCACATAAGTGGTCCACTGACCTTATCAAACCAAAATCCCACAAAGGGACACAAAAGCCCACAAAGAGCACTAATACCCACAAAGGGTTCGAAATCCCACAAAGGGCACAAAGGTTGACTCTGCAGAGTTCTAAGCAGTGTATCCGGAACAATCCACCACTACTACATTGAAGCGGTGAACTAAGTTTGCCCGAAGGCCAAAATATCAAATTTACCCCGCCGAAGCAGGTTGTCTAACTTAGTGATCATTAATGGAACAAAAATCACATCTTATAAAAACTCATTTTTTTATACAGAATACGAACTTTCACAAAAACATCAAAATTCTGTATTTACGAAACCAAAAGGACGATTTAAGCAAACGAATAACAAAAGATTAGCAAATAACGGTAAACGAGGGAGTCAAAATAAATACTGACGCGAGGTTAGCTTTTACGTATCAAAGGAACGTACATCGCCAAAAAATATGCGGAAGCCTAACAATGAAACGGAACGGAAATCAATTAACTTAAAGATGTATAATCCCTTACCTTAGCGTTGCTTAGTACTTCTAAAAATGCTCCATGCGCACGAATCTACAATCACGCAATGCGAAATCTCAACCTTAGGTACAATTAACTTCTATCTACTTAGTACATTTAATCATTTTAATCCACTTGATTAACCTATGAGTTATTCTACTTAACTCCTTTTTACGGTTAACTAATATCCTAATGATGTTACCAAAACATCCCTAGGGTTTCTAGGATCAATTCCCCTTTTAAATAATTTTCTAAAGGTATTTTGACTTTTCATTACTCTAAAAAAAATCCCTTTAAGTTTTCTTAATTGCAAAAAAATCCTTTAACTTTCTAAAATTACAAAGAAGTCCTTTAACTTTTAGAGATTTGCAAAACAGTCCTTCAACTTTCAGATTTTACAAAGCAGTCCCTTGACATTTCAAAATTTATAGAATAGTCTCCTGACTTTCAAAAATTACAGAATAGTCCCTTGACTTTCAAAAATTACAGAATAGTCCCTTGACTTTCAAAAATTACAGAACAGCCCCTAATTCCCAGATTTACAGTTTGGTCACTAGGGTTTTGGAAAACTGATTTTCAACTTTTAATCTTGGTTAGATTTCTAATCAAAAACACTTTTATTCAAAATCAAAATCTTTTTGATACCAAATGTTTTACCCAAATCAATTTGTAAAACAATTTTACACCAAAAATTATGTACACACAAAACACACACACATACACGATACAAACACACACACACACACACACACACACACACACACACACACACACTTAACCCTAATTTCAATCATCATAAATCTTAACATGCATATTAGGTCCAATCTAATTTACTTAACATGTTTTCCAATCTTAATCAATATTAGGTTTTTAATTAATCAATGATTCGATCAATATAATGTTCTTAAATTAATTCTTAATTAATCAACAATATTCATAATAAAAACCCAATCTAATCTCAAGAGTTTTTAGGATTTTCTAGATTCTTTTAAAATTCAAGAATAATAATTATGGGACGAAAGAATCCTTTTACCTTACCTTGGTTTGTCTTCCTAATCACAATGCAAGCCCAGCTTACTGTCCTTCTTCAATACTCACTTCAATACTCACGGCAATCTCCTCTCTCACGGTCAAGCACAGTGCCGCCTCCTCCCTCTCTATTATTTCTTTATTTAATTGATTTACGTGAAGAACACTAAGGCTGCTAGGGTTGTTAAAAGATGTATTTATAATTAGGAATTTTTCAACCCTAGGTCAATTAAGTTTTCTTAGCCCATTAGGTAGTTTAGCCCAATAATAACTAAAGCCCAAACACAATCCAATTTTTTTTATTAAAAAGATAATTCAAATAATTTAATTTAAGGAAATAATTTAATTATTAAAACAATTTATTAAAAATGAGTATTTAAAAAAAAGTTTTACTAAATCTAAGCCCAATACCAAAGTCCAACTCATCTAAATAATTTAACCCACATAATATAATTTCTAGGACTTCAATATAATTATTAGTCCCTCTAAAAGCCTAATTGAAAATTTAACAATTTACCAAATAATCCTCGAAACTTTTTTTTTGAGTTATTACATTCTTACCTCCTTAAAAGAAGTTTAGTCCTCTAAACTTTCATAATCCGATGAAGCAATAAATCTTATCATATCAATCTACACTAAATACTTCAAGAATGACACTAGGTCAAACCTAAGGCTCAAATCAAACTTATCCTCACACATTCTAAACTCCCAAAGATCTAAAGCCAAAATTAAACTTATCCTTACCCATTCTAAACTCCCAAAGATCTAAAGGCTCAAATCAAACTTATCCTCATACAGCCTAAACTCCCAAGGATCTAAAGCCAAAGCTCTGATACCAACTGTAACGACCTCGAATTTCCACAACAAAAATAATACTTAATTGATAATAAAATAACCTCCAACGGCTACTAAAACCATAGTTCAAACACTAACCACAATTTGAAATAACTTAAATGCCAATAACGGTAACAATTTCAACGGCTAGTACAATCCACTAGCTCAACAAAACTCTTAAAGTCTTACAAACTCTCAATAACTGCATTTACTGACTAAAGATTCTAAAAATGAAATAAACTGAAAACGATCCTTGAACTCCTTATGAAGTGCTCCCGAACCGTTTCACATTCTTCCTATATGAAATCTGGAAGAAAAGAAGATGAAAGGGTGAGCGAACAATGCCCAGTAAGTTCATATACAACCCCTCCGATTACTAAGGAGGAGTTGACCTGAAGGAATATCAAACGATACAAAGTATAAATCACAATCGAAGACATAACGAAGCACAAATTCGAAATCATTATTTTTATGAATCTCAAAACCAAATATCTTTCAAAATATAAACGGTTTCACAAAATGAGTTGACAAATATTTTGGAGTTTCAAATGATGGCGAAATCGATTCAAATTGACTCGAATGGTTTACTTAATTAAAACTGTCCCATACCAGCTTTAACTAACTAAACCACTCACAGATTTTTAGGAATTTCAAAGGACTGATAAGCTGAATAAAACTAACTCGAGTAATCTAATTATCTACAACTGTCCCATACCAGCCGTAGGTAATCAAATCACTCACAGACATCATGATCACATAAGTGGTCCACTGACCTTATCAAACCAAAATCCCACAAAGGGAACAAAAGCCCACAAAGAGCACTAATACCCACAAAGGGTTCGAAATCCCACAAAGGGCACAAAGGTTGACTCCGCAGAGTCCTAAACAGTGTATCCGGAACACTCCACCACTACTACATTGAAGCGGTGAACTAAGTTTGCCCGAAGGCCAAAATATCAAATTTACCCCGCCGAAGCAGGTTGTCTAACTTAGTGATCATTAATGGAACAAAAATCACATCTTATAAAAACTCATTTTTTTATACAGAATACGAACTTTCACAATAACATCAAAATTCTGTATTTACGAAACCAAAAGGACGATTTAAGCAAACGAATAACAAAAGATTAGCAAATAACGGTAAACGAGGGAGTCAAAATAAATACTGACACGAGGTCAGCTTTTACGTATCAAAGGAACGTACATCGCCAAAAAATATGCGGAAGCCTAACAATGAAACGGAATGGAAATCAATTAACTTAAAGATGTATAATCCCTTACCTTAGCGTTGCTTAGTACTTCTAAAAATGCTCCATGCGCACGAATCTACAATCATGCAAAGCGAAATCTCAACCTTAGGTACAATTAACTTCTATCTACTTAGTACATTTAATCCTTTTAATCCACTTGATTAACCTATGAGTTATTCTACTTAACTCCTTTTTACGGTTAACTAATATCCTAATGATGTTACCAAAACATCCCTAGGGTTTCTAGGATCAATTCCCCTTTTAAATAATTTCCTAAAGGTATTTTGACTTTTCATTACTCTAAAAAAATCCCTTTAAGTTTTCTTAATTGCAAAAAAAGTCCTTTAACTTTCTAAAATTACAAAGAAGTCCTTTGACTTTTAGAGATTTGCAAAACAGTCCTTCAACTTTCAGATTTTACAAAGCAGTCCCTTGACTTTTCAAAATTTACAGAATAGTCTCCTGACTTTCAAAAATTACAGAATAGTCCCTTGACTTTCAAAAATTACAGAATAGTCCCTTGACTTTCAAAAATTACATAACAGCCCCTAATTCCCAGATTTACAGTTTGGTCACTAGGGTTTTGGAAAACTGATTTTCAGCTTTTAATCTTGGTTAGATTTCTAATCAAAAACACTTTTATTCAAAATCAAAATCTTTTTGATACCAAATGTTTTACCCAAATCAATTTGTAAAACAATTTTACACCAAAAATTATTTACACACAAAACACACACACATACACGATACAAACACACACACACTTAACCCTAATTTCAATCATCATAAATCTTAACATGCATATTAGGTCCAACCTAATTTACTTAACATGTTTTCCAATCTTAATCAATATTAGGTTTTCAATTAATCAATGATTCGATCAATATAATGTTCTTAAATTAATTCTTAATTAATCAACAATATTCATAATAAAAACCCAATCTAATCTCAAGAGTTTTTAGGATTTTCTAGATTCTTTTAAAATTCAAGAATAATAATTATGGGACGAAAGAATCCTTTTACCTTACCTTGGTTTGTCTTCCTAATCACAATGCAAGCCCAGCTTACTGTCCTTCTTCAATACTCACTTCAATACTCACGGCAATCTCCTCTCTCACGGTCAAGCACAGTGCCGCCTCCTCCCTCTCTATTATTTCTTTATTTAATTGATTTACGTGAAGAACACTAAGGCTGCTAGGGTTGTTAAAAGATGTATTTATAATTAGGAATTTTTCAACCCTAGGTCAATTAAGTTTTCTTAGCCCATTAGGTAGTTTAGCCCAAAAATAACTAAAGCCCAAACACAATCCAATTTTTTTTATTAAAAAGATAATTCAAATAATTTAATTTAAGGAAATAATTTAATTATTAAAACAATTTATTAAAAATGAGTATTTTAAAAAAAAGTTTTACTAAATCTAAGTCCAATACCAAAGTCCAACTCATCTAAATAATTTAACCCACATAATATAATTTCTAGGACTTCAATATAATTATTAGTCCCTCTAAAAGCCTAATTGAAAATTTAACAATTTACCAAATAATCCTCGAAACTTTTTTTTGGGTTATTACATTCTTACCTCCTTAAAAGAAGTTTAGTCCTCTAAACTTTCATAATCCGATGAAGCAATAAATCTTATCATATCAATCTACACTAAATACTTCAAGAATGACACTAGGTCAAACCTAAGGCTCAAATCAAACTTATCCTCACACATTCTAAACTCTCAAAGATCTAAAGCCAAAATTAAACTTATCCTTACCCATTCTAAACTCCCAAAGATCTAAAGGCTCAAATCAAACTTATCCTCATACAGCCTAAACTCCCAAGGATCTAAAGCCAAAGCTCTGATACCAACTGTAACGACCCCGAATTTCCACAACAAAAATAATACTTAATTGATAATAAAATAACCTCCAACGGCTACTAAAACCATAGTTCAAACACTAACCACAATTTGAAATAACTTAAATGCCAATAACGGTAACAATTTCAACGGCTAGTACAATCCACTAGCTCAACAAAACTCTTAAAGTCTTACAAACTCTCAATAACTGCATTTACTGACTAAAGATTCTAAAAATGAAATAAACTAAAAACGATCCTTGAACTCCTTATGAAGTGCTCCCGAACCGTTTCACATTCTTCCTATATGAAATCTGGAAGAAAAGAAGATGAAAGGGTGAGCGAACAATGCCCAGTAAGTTCATATACAACCCCTCCGGTTACTAAGGAGGAGTTGACCTGAAGAAATATCAAACAATACAAAGTATAAATCACAATCGAAGACATAACGAAGCACAAATTCGAAATCATTATTTTTATGAATCTCAAAACCAAATATCTTTCAAAATATAAACGGTTTCACAAAATGAGTTGACAAATATTTTGGAGTTTCAAATGATGGCGAAATCGATTCAAATTGACTCGAATGGTTTACTTAATTAAAACTGTCCCATACCAGCTTTAACTAACTAAGCCACTCACAGATTTTTAGGAATTTCAAAGGACTGATAAGCTGAATAAAACTAACTCGAGTAATCTAATTATCTACAACTGTCCCATACCAGCCGTAGGTAATCAAATCACTCACAGACATCATGATCACATAAGTGGTCCACTGACCTTATCAAACCAAAATCCCACAAAGGGAACAAAAGCCCACAAAGAGCACTAATACCCACAAAGGGTTCGAAATCCCACAAAGGGCACAAAGGTTGACTCCGCAGAGTCCTAAACAGTGTATCCGAAACACTCCACCACTAATACATTGAAGCGGTGAACTAAGTTTGCCCGAAGGCCAAAATATCAAATTTACCCCGCCGAAGCAGGTTGTCTAACTTAGTGATCATTAATGGAACAAAATTCACATCTTATAAAAACTCATTTTTTTATACAGAATACGAACTTTCACAATAACATCAAAATTCTGTATTTACGAAACCAAAAGGACGATTTAAGCAAACGAATAACAAAAGATTAGCAAATAACGGTAAACGAGGGAGTCAAAATAAATACTGACACGAGGTCAGCTTTTACGTATCAAAGGAACGTACATCGCCAAAAAATATGCGGAAGCCTAACAATGAAACGGAATGGAAATCAATTAACTTAAAGATGTATAATCCCTTACCTTAGCGTTGCTTAGTACTTCTAAAAATGCTCCATGCGCACGAATCTACAATCATGCAAAGCGAAATCTCAACCTTAGGTACAATTAACTTCTATCTACTTAGTACATTTAATCCTTTTAATCCACTTGATTAACCTATGAGTTATTCTACTTAACTCCTTTTTACGGTTAACTAATATCCTAATGATGTTACCAAAACATCCCTAGGGTTTCTAGGATCAATTCCCCTTTTAAATAATTTCCTAAAGGTATTTTGACTTTTCATTACTCTAAAAAAATCCCTTTAAGTTTTCTTAATTGCAAAAAAAGTCCTTTAACTTTCTAAAATTACAAAGAAGTCCTTTGACTTTTAGAGATTTGCAAAACAGTCCTTCAACTTTCAGATTTTACAAAGCAGTCCCTTGACTTTTCAAAATTTACAGAATAGTCTCCTGACTTTCAAAAATTACAGAATAGTCCCTTGACTTTCAAAAATTACAGAATAGTCCCTTGACTTTCAAAAATTATAGAACAGCCCCTAATTCCCAGATTTACAGTTTGGTCACTAGGGTTTTGGAAAACTGATTTTCAGCTTTTAATCTTGGTTAGATTTCTAATCAAAAACACTTTTATTCAAAATCAAAATCTTTTTGATACCAAATGTTTTACCCAAATCAATTTGTAAAACAATTTTACACCAAAAATTATTTACACACAAAACACACACACATACACGATACAAACACACACACACACTTAACCCTAATTTCAATCATCATAAATCTTAACATGCATATTAGGTCCAACCTAATTTACTTAACATGTTTTCCAATCTTAATCAATATTAGGTTTTCAATTAATCAATGATTCGATCAATATAATGTTCTTAAATTAATTCTTAATTAATCAACAATATTCATAATAAAAACCCAATCTAATCTCAAGAGTTTTTAGGATTTTCTAGATTCTTTTAAAATTCAAGAATAATAATTATGGGACGAAAGAATCCTTTTACCTTACCTTGGTTTGTCTTCCTAATCACAATGCAAGCCCAGCTTACTGTCCTTCTTCAATACTCACTTCAATACTCACGGCAATCTCCTCTCTCACGGTCAAGCACAGTGCCGCCTCCTCCCTCTCTATTATTTCTTTATTTAATTGATTTACGTGAAGAACACTAAGGCTGCTAGGGTTGTTAAAAGATGTATTTATAATTAGGAATTTTTCAACCCTAGGTCAATTAAGTTTTCTTAGCCCATTAGGTAGTTTAGCCCAATAATAACTAAAGCCCAAACACAATCCAATTTTTTTTATTAAAAAGATAATTCAAATAATTTAATTTAAGGAAATAATTTAATTATTAAAACAATTTATTAAAAATGAGTATTTAAAAAAAAAGTTTTACTAAATCTAAGCCCAATACCAAAGTCCAACTCATCTAAATAATTTAACCCACATAATATAATTTCTAGGACTTCAATATAATTATTAGTCCCTCTAAAAGCCTAATTGAAAATTTAACAATTTACCAAATAATCCTCGAAACTTTTTTTTGGGTTATTACATTCTTACCTCCTTAAAAGAAGTTTAGTCCTCTAAACTTTCATAATCCGATGAAGCAATAAATCTTATCATATCAATCTACACTAAATACTTCAAGAATGACACTAGGTCAAACCTAAGGCTCAAATCAAACTTATCCTCACACATTCTAAACTCCCAAAGATCTAAAGCCAAAATTAAACTTATCCTTACCCATTCTAAACTCCCAAAGATCTAAAGGCTCAAATCAAACTTATCCTCATACAGCCTAAACTCCCAAGGATCTAAAGCCAAAGCTCTGATACCAACTGTAACGACCCCGAATTTCCACAACAAAAATAATACTTAATTGATAATAAAATAACCTCCAACGGCTACTAAAACCATAGTTCAAACACTAACCACAATTTGAAATAACTTAAATGCGAATAACGGTAACAATTTCAACGGCTAGTACAATCCACTAGCTCAACAAAACTCTTAAAGTCTTACAAACTCTCAATAACTGCATTTACTGACTAAAGATTCTAAAAATGAAATAAACTGAAAACGATCCTTGAACTCCTTATGAAGTGCTCCCGAACCGTTTCACATTCTTCCTATATGAAATCTGGAAGAAAAGAAGATGAAAGGGTGAGCGAACAATGCCCAGTAAGTTCATATACAACCCCTCCGGTTACTAAGGAGGAGTTGACCTAAAGGAATATCAAACGATACAAAGTATAAATCACAATCGAAGACATAACGAAGCACAAATTCGAAATCATTATTTTTATGAATCTCAAAACCAAATATCTTTCAAAATATAAACGGTTTCACAAAATGAGTTGACAAATATTTTGGAGTTTCAAATGATGGCGAAATCGATTCAAATTGACTCGAATGGTTTACTTAATTAAAACTGTCCCATACCAGCTTTAACTAACTAAACCACTCACAGATTTTTAGGAATTTCAAAGGACTGATAAGCTGAATAAAACTAACTCGAGTAATCTAATTATCTACAACTGTCCCATACCAGCCGTAGGTAATCAAATCACTCACAGACATCATGATCACATAAGTGGTCCACTGACCTTATCAAACCAAAATCCCACAAAGGGAACAAAAGCCCACAAAGAGCACTAATACCCACAAAGGGTTCGAAATCCCACAAAGGGCACAAAGGTTGACTCCGCAGAGTCCTAAACAGTGTATCCGGAACACTCCACCACTACTACATTGAAGCGGTGAACTAAGTTTGCCCGAAGGCCAAAATATCAAATTTACCCCGCCGAAGCAGGTTGTCTAACTTAGTGATCATTAATGGAACAAAAATCACATCTTATAAAAACTCATTTTTTTATACAGAATACGAACTTTCACAATAACATCAAAATTCTGTATTTACGAAACCTAAAGGTATTTTGACTTTTCATTACACTAAAAAAATCCCTTTAAGTTTTCTTAATTGCAAAAAAAGTCCTTTAACTTTCTAAAATTACAAAGAAGTCCTTTGACTTTTAGAGATTTGCAAAACAGTCCTTCAACTTTCAGATTTTACAAAGCAGTCCCTTGACTTTTCAAAATTTACAGAATAGTCTCCTGACTTTCAAAAATTACAGAATAGTCCCTTGACTTTCAAAAATTACAGAATAGTCCCTTGACTTTCAAAAATTACAGAACAACCCCTAATTCCCAGATTTACAGTTTGGTCACTAGGGTTTTGGAAAACTGATTTTCAGCTTTTAATCTTGGTTAGATTTCTAATCAAAAATACTTTTATTCAAAATCAAAATCTTTTTGATACCAAATATTTTACTCAAATCAATTTGTAAAACAATTTTGCACCAAAAATTATTTACACACAAAACACACACACATACACCATACAAACACACACACACACTTAACCCTAATTTCAATCATCATAAATCTTAACATGCATATTAGGTCCAACCTAATTTACTTAACATGTTTTCCAATCTTAATCAATATTAGGTTTTCAATTAATCAATGATTCGATCAATATAATGTTCTTAAATTAATTCCTAATTAATCAACAATATTCATAATAAAAACCCAATCTAATCTGAAGAGTTTTTAGGATTTTCTAGATTCTTTTAAATTTCAAGAATAATAATTATGGGACGAAAGAATCCTTTTACCTTAACTTGGTTTGTCTTCCTAATCACAATGCAAGCCCATCTTACTGTCCTTCTTCAATACTCACTTCAATACTCACGGCAATCTCCTCTCTCACGGTCAAGCACAGTGCCGCCTCCTCCCTCTCTATTATTTCTTTATTTAATTGATTTATGTGAAGTACACTAAGGCTGCTAGGGTTGTTAAAAGATGTATTTATAATTAGGAATTTTTCAACCCTAGGTCAATTAAGTTTTCTTAGCCCATTAGGTAGTTTTGCTCAATAATAACTAAAGCCCAAACATAATCCAATTTTTTTTTTATTAAAAAGATAATTCAAATAATTTAATTTAAGGAAATAATTTAATTATTAAAACAATTTATTAAAAATGAGTATTTAAAAAAAAGTTTTACTAAATCTAAGCCCAATACCAAAGTCCAACTCATCTAAATAATTTAACCCACATAATATAATTTCTAGGACTTCAATATAATTATTAGTCCCTCTAAAAGCCTAATTGAAAATTTAACAATTTATCAAATAATCCTCGAAACTTTTTTTTGGGTTATTACATAAACATCCTCCAACCTCGAGGAGCCATAAATCAACTTCTTTTCAAGTTTCCATGAATTTAGCATTCTTAATTTAGTTTTTCTTAACTTGGGAGTTGAATACTCTTGCTTATCACAGTACACATCTTTAATCTCACCAATATTTATTTGAAACCGAGCAAAAATTTTGTCTGCCTTCTATGTGTACACAGCAATATAGTACCTGAACTAAATTAAGAATGCTAATTACAAGAGTTTCTGTAAGTTTGTTGATAAATTACTACTATTTCTTGCTAGTCAACGCTATCCCTCATAGTCAACGGGTCCCGCATGGGTTCCGCGGGATCCCGCGTCCCGCAAATAGGGGATGTGTGCCAATCGGGGTCTGATGTTCCAATTTTGTTAATTTAGGGTCTAAAGTTAC
Organism: Adenophora triphylla var. japonica; assembly: GCA_022495995.1. NCBI lineage: Eukaryota > Viridiplantae > Streptophyta > Magnoliopsida > Asterales > Campanulaceae > Adenophora > Adenophora triphylla. The sequence continues at coordinate 109,722 of JAFEMH010004256.1, forward strand.
TAACGTTAGTCAATTTAGGATTTTTTTTTGACAAAAATGTTAGAAAAACTCATCAAGGTATCATGTGCCTTGCACATGTGACTTATCTGAGATTATACTGTATATTGTTAAAATTCCCAATATACCTTTAATTCTCATACCCTAAATTGACAAAATTTTACTTGTTTTTCAAGTATTAATTTTTAAATATTTTTTCTAGTAAATTCGTATAAATTTTATGTCGGGCATAAGAAAGGGTGGTGGGGTACGATCAAAGTGAGGGGAGGTGGGGGTGGGCCGCATGGAAGGAGAAATAGGGGTGGTGCACAGGAAAGGGGAGTGAGGTGGGGTGGGGTGGGGTGGAAAAATGGGGAAAGGAATGTCGCAGGAGAGAACGATTTTAAACTGATAAAAATGGTGTTTGAGGAGAGAGAAGGGTTTGGGGGTTTATAAATGAGGTGGGTTGAAAGGAAAAGACCAAATTAACCTTATGACTTTTATATGCACAAGAAATGTAATGACTTAACATTTTTTTTAACATTTTCGTTAAAAAAAAATTCTAAATTGACTAATGTTGGTAACTTTGCACTATAAATTGAAAAAATTGAAATATCAGACCCCGAGTGACAAACAACTCCTATACTTTGCACCCTAGTTTGTCATTTGCCCTTAATGCAAATATACCCTTGCAGTCTTCATTAGCAATATTACATGAACAATTTTTTTTTGTCACATGTTATATCCTAGTTTCCACCTAGGCCGCTTAATTGTCTATTTCGTTATGTTTTGAATGAAATTTTGATGGTGATCAAATATATTCTTATTTTACGTGAGTTTAAGGGTTAAAGAATGTCAATTATTTAGTTTAAGGATAGATTTGAATCTAAAAGCTAAATACAGAGATATAAATATATACTCTGTCTGTTTCAAAATGTTTGTTTCATTTGACTTTTTTTGTTGAATTTTGACCACAAATTTATGAGAGATTAATCATGTTCATGAAATTCTAAAAGTTGTTGATAATATTATTAATGGTGAATCAATAGGAATTTTTAAAATTTCATGAACATAATTAAATTGTAATATATTTGTAGTCAAAGTTTAACAAAAAAAATCAAACGGAACAATCATTTTGAGACTGAGGAAGTATATTCTATTTAAAAATTATCAATTTCTCCCATTATTTAGAATAACTCAATTTCATAAAAAGATAATGATTGAGACATGAGCTCACAATTAATTGTTTATTCTTCATTGTTTACACCCGCACCTTTGTCAAGCATTCACGATGAGAAAATAATTAATCAACCATGAGCCCATGTAACTAGACATTAGACATGTTCAAACGGTTTCGGTTTCGGTTTTCAGTTTTGGAATCGTTGGTTTTCAGTTCTCAAATAGCCGGAACCGTATTCGAATCATATTAATCCGATTTTCGATTTTCGGTTCTATTCACCGGTTCCGATTCCAACGGTTCCATCACCATTTAACTTTTTTTTTTTAAATCAAAACCTCTTAAGACAGTAAAGACGCTAACTAATCTGTTTTTTTACAACATTTATCTAAATTTTAGTCTAATTTAAATAAAACAACACTACACTACAAGTACAAATACTAAATAAATGCTAAATATTACATTTAACTTACCTTGATCAATCGCCGGTTCTCGGTTCCCGATTTCGGTTCCCGGTTTCGGAATCGCCGGTTCCTCGGTTCCCAAAATGGTGGATTCGTATTCGAACCGTTTCAATCCGATTTCCGGTTACGTTCGGTTCCCGATTCCGGCGATTCCCGGTTCTCGCCAGTTTTCGATTCCGATTCTACCCGCCGATTTTCGATTCTATTTGAACATGTCTACGTGTTACAATCATTTGACAATGTCTTTTTGACAAGAAAAGATTCCATCTGCAATGAGATATAAACAAAGTGAAAATAATTAGTCAACCATGAGCCCATGTTAATTACAATCATTAGACCATGTCGTTTTGACAAGAAAATATTCCATCTGCAATGAGATATAAACAAAGTGAAAATAATTAGTCAACCATGAGCCCATGTTAATTACAATCACTAGACCATGTCGTTTTGACAAGAAAAGATTCCATCTGCAATGAGATATAAACAAAGTAAAAATAATTAATCAACCATGATCCCATGTTACAATCACTAGACCATGTCGTTTTGACCAGAAAAGATTCTATCTGCAATGAGATATGAACAAAGTGAAAATAATTAATCAACCATGATCCAATGTTACAATCACTAGACCATGTCGTTTTGACAAGAAACGATTCCATCTGCAATGAGATATATATTAAAAGACTCCAATGATACAGGAACCAGCAGCTCAGCACATGGGGACAAGTCGTCCGATTTCAAATCAACTATTTCTCATAGGAGGCACGACAGATTCAGAAGATGCAACAATGGGGACGAGTCGTCCCATACAGCACGAGTCGTGCCATTAGAATTCTGATAGCACGAGTCGTGCTGTATGGGACGACTCGTCCCCATTGTTGCATCTTCTGAATCTGTCGTGCCTCTTATGGAGAATAGTTGGTTTGAAATGGGACTATTTTTCCCGATGTGCTGAGCTGCTGGTTTCAGTATCATTGGAGTTCTTAATAATATAAACAAAGTGAAAATATTGTTAATTCTATGACTCTAATTACTCTCTCTCTCTCTCTCTCTCTCTCTCTCTCTCTCTCTCTCTCTCTCTCTCTCTCTCTCTCTCTCTCTCTCTCTCTCTCTCTCTCTCTCTCTCTTTTTTTGAAATTTCAAATTACTCTTCAGTAGTGTAAGGAGGCAAAAATATATAACAACAGTGGAAAGATTCTCTCTCTCTCTCTCTCTGTTTTTTTTTTTTTGAAATTTCAAATTACTATTCAGTAGTGTAAGAAGGCAAAAATATATAACAACAGTGGAAAGATTGTATAGACCTGTCATTATCATGAGCAAATGTATTTAAATAATTAAGGCTTGTTTAATAATGTTAATATAAGGGAATATATATATATTTCATGCCAAAATTTAGGGAGAAACGCATTTCTCCATAAGTTATGGAGAAACGGGTTACGGGTATCCAGAACCTTTTAAAAGGATATCCAGAAATTTTGTATTGGCCATGACCTTGGCCCATGGTTACTTCTGGATATCAGTCTCAAAGGTTCTGGATATTCAGAACCCTTTAAAAGGATATCCAGAACCTTTTGAAAGGATATCCAGAAATTTTGTATTAGCCATGACCTTGGCCCATGGTTACTTCTGGATATCAGTCTCAAAGGTTCTGGATATCCAGAACCCTTTGAAAGGATATCCAGAACCTTATGTAAGTGATATCCAGAAATTTAGAATTGACTTCTGGATATAAGTTTTAAGGCTTCTGGATATCCATATTTAATGTTCTGGATATCCAGAACCTTGTGAAAGTGATATCCAGAATCAGAAATTTGGTCTTGGCTTTGGATTTGGTCTCAAATCTTTTTTCTGGATATCCGTCTCAAAGCTTCTGGATATCAATCTCAAAGCTTCTGGATATCCAGAAACCCGTTTCTCCATAACTTACGGAGAAACGCGACCTACTCATATTTCATTGATTATATGAAGTATATATAGAACAATAAATAAAATCTAATTTAAAAAAAAGATTCTAAAAAATCCAATTTGAGTATTTTAAAATAAAGGGTAACTAGTAATCAATAAGGACAACGGATCTTCTAATTACATTATGAGATCCATATCATAATACCCTTGGAGTATGAGGATTCAAAATCCCCAACTTGCTAAGTAGAAAATCAAATTGCTTCTTGCCAATAGTTTTGGTAAAGATATCCGTCAAAAGTAAAGATGTAGAAACGAAGGAAGGGGCAATGAGACTCTCTTTAATTGCATCACGAAAAAAATTACAGTCAACCTCAATGTGTTTTGATCTCTCATGAAAAATAGGATTTTGAGCAAGACACAAAAAATGGAATAGCTTTCGGATGATGAACTCCCAAACTAAGTAAAATACCCTTTAACCATTTCAATTCACAAGTAAGTACCGCCACATATCTATACTCCGCCTCTGCAAAAGACCGTGGTATTGTATCCTGTTTCTTGATTTTCCACGAGACAAATGAATTACCAAGAAAAACTAGCCATCATGTGAGGCACTTCTGAGTAAGAGGGCATGCTGCCCAATTAGAATCACACCAACCAGTTAAGGTCAAGTTACTGTCACTTTTCATGACAACTCCCCAACCAGGGGTTACTTTAGGTTATTGAACAACTCGCAAGGCAGCTTCCCAATGTTCAATTCGAGGAGTTTGCATAAACTGAGATAGAATATATACTAAGTAAGCCAAATCTGGACGTGGAACAACAAGATAAATGATACGACCCACCAAACGCATGTATTTTTCTGGATCAGAGAGCTACTTGCCAGAAGCTAGTCCTAGTTTGTGATTTTGGATGATAGGAAAGTCTGCAAGTTTGACTCTTAATAATCCAATTTTCGAAATAATATCAGAGCGTACTTTCTTTGACACAGAAATAATCCATTAATCCTTCGTGCAACCTCAATGCCAAGAAAATACTTAAGAGGCACAAGATCCTTCATTTTAAAACAATCACTCGAATAGAATTAGAAATCAAGTAATGCAGAAGAATTGTTCCCAGAAATAATGAGATCAACAACGTGAACAAGTGAAATATGCAACGTAGTTTCACTAAAGTACAATTTATGAAACATATCACAAACTTAACTTTTAATCATATGTACTATACATTGGTTACAAATAATGCAATATAATATTTCTCAGCCTAACGACCTAAAAAAATTAATGACAATGCCAATATGGCATCTAGTCAGCATGCCACATACGAAGAAATAGATTTCGTTAAATAAACTAACAACCATTAATAATAACACTAACCTCATTTAATAAACACCAATTTTAACATTTTTCTCCATTCCAAGCATAGCCTTCAACCCATCATTAACACTATACCACTAACACCACCACCCACAACCATCACCCACCAACTACCACATTCAAACTTATTTTAATAAAGCTAATTCAAATTCCTATATATTCCAACATAAAACCTTTTAAAATTCATATATTAAAAATTTAAAAAGGTGTTAGGATATGGGGAAATTGCACTTTACTCCCGTTAAGTTCACATCAAGTTGCAATATGGGACCTAAAGTTTCATTTTTTTGCAATTTAGGTCACCGTGTTCATATTTTGTTGCAATCCAAAACAATTTTGGATGTCTGTTTAATATAAATATAGTCGATGAAAGACTAAATAAACACGTGCATCTCACATGATTTTAAGAGGAAAACATGGACTCTTGCACATGCACATGTCATCAGAAACCCCAAACCCATTACTTTCGCAACGCCCATTGTGGCCTAAGCCATAAGCCTCCCCCCACACCATCGGTCAAACCCCACATCATCTTCTTCATCTCACCCTCCCTTGTCCGTTTCCCACCTATTTTTTCACATTGCCTTCTCCCACTTTTACCCTCTTTACATCATCCCCGAAAGTCATATCTCTCTTCTCTATTTCTGTCGCTGCTCTATCGCTCTCACCCACTCCTTTCATCTCTCTTCTCACCGCCCAATTCTTCTTCCCTAAAACCCAATGTCACAAATCTCTTTATATCTTTCTCTACATCAAGGTCCAGATTTAGATTTGTACAAAATGCCATATTATTCGGTTTAATTTGTCTTTAGTTAGTGTAGCTTGAAAATATTTCAGTATTTAATTTATGTTTATAATGGGATGAATCAATTAAATCAGACCAACTAATGGGACTTTCTTACTTTTCAAAATAGTATTTAGCTTTAATTGTAATCCTTATCTTTCCGTATAATCTAACAAAACAGTCACATGTAACTTGAAAAGACATTTTTATCCTCCAAAAATCTTGTGAGTTGTAAGTGCCATGAATTCCGTCCACTATAAATAACAAACATCCAAAATTGCCTTGGATTGCAACAAACTGGGAACATATTGTACTAAATTACAAAAAATAGAAGTTTAGATCCCACAATGGGACTCAGAATGAACTTAGTTACCTAAATTGGCCATTCTTATTGTGCCAACTTAGGATAGCTACCTTAGTTAGAAGTATTTCAAAATAGAATTATATTTTCCGTTAGAATACATAGAGATTTGTTAGAATTCTAATAAAATTAAAACTCATATGATTTGTGTATAAATATGAGTCATCTGGTTTTCGTAAACTTTGAGACAAAAATAATACATAATATATTTTGGGCTCTCCATATTTTATCATTGTATCAGAGCTAGTTTCGATCATGAAACCCCCGATACTTTGATTAAAATAAAAATAAAATATGGTCATATGTTTTCGTGGCGATCAATTGGTTAGTGCATGCCATATAAAAGTAGTCTGATGGTGTTTTCACGACATGGAATATAAAAACGATCCATGTTAAAATCACTTCCATTTTCTAAATAATTAAGTGTCGTTCACTCTAAATTGATGATTTAGTGTTATTCACTATAAAATGATGATTGAGTGTCGTTCACTATAAAAATGATAATTAAGTTTCATTCAATCAAAAAACAATAATTAAGTATCGTTCACTATCAAAACGATGATTACCTGCCGTTCACTTAAAAACGATGATTAAGTGTCGTTCATTCTAGAAACGGAGATTAAAGAAAACGAAAACATGTGGGAGCACAAGTTTTGAACAAGATTGAAATAAAAAGAATTAATGGAGATGTCTCTTCAAATATTACAACATCTAGCTTAACATAAGTTACAACATCAAATTTTTTACTTCTGTGGATTTTTTAGTCATTATTATTATTATTATTATTATTATTATTATTATTATTATTATTATTATTATTATTATTATTATTATTATTATTATTATTATTATTATTATTATTATTATTGTTATTATTATTATTATTATTATTATTATTATTATTATTATTATTATTATTATTATTATTATTATTATTATTATTATTATTATTATTATTATTATTATTATTATTATTATTATTATTATTATTATTATTATTATTATTATTATTATTATTATTATTATTATGTAATTTTCCAAATCTATACCTTTGGTATATGAAAGTAGGCGAAACAGCCTATGGGTGTGACACATCAGTTTTTTTTGGTGAATGTTGAATTAGAGGCCATCCACGTCATTATTGGGGTTAAAGAAAAAACCTTTCAAATTCCATGTACAATGTTCATCTTAAATGGTAATAACTTAAGGTATGTGAATGGATAACATTAATAGGTGTATAAAAGTTGAGTATATTAGACGATAATATGAGGTATGATATTAAGTACTCTTATATAGGAGTATACAATAGAAGTATAGATATTAGGTACTATTATATAGGAGTATATAATAGGAGTATATATAATAGAAGTATAGATATTAGATATGGTATTAGGTACTATTATATAGGAGTATATAATATAAGCATAGACTAGGGTATGTAACTAGGTATAAGTAGTAATAGACATATACTCTTATACATATAATAGAAGTATAGACTAGGTAGGTTATGCATTTAAAAAAGCTAATAAATTGATACATTATCAACTTTTCGACTTCTTATGTATTGATTATCCTAATTCAACTTTTCATATGTAAAAATGCATTATTTTATTTTCGGAATACATATGATTTTTGCTTGGAAATATGATAATAATTAAAGAAATTTATTTTAGTAATCCAAAAGGCAAAAAGATGTTTAATGTTCTTATTTAAAAACACTAATAAATTTATACATTATCAACTTTTCCCCTTCTTATGTATTGATTATCCTAATTCAACTTTTCATATACGAAAATGCATTATTTTATTTTCGAAATACATATAATGAAGAGAGACTTTACAAATTCATGAACGAAAGATTGTTCATATCTTCATCGTTTAGTATACTACAACCGTTAAGAACATGAATAATCATTGCATTAGTTTCACATTATGTTCATTAGTAACATGCATATGATAATTCAAAAGACACACCAACGTAATTTAATTTTGTTATCTATTACTAAACATATAGAAGAATATAATTTTATTTTGTTATAATCAACGGGAATATGAAACAAGTTGAAGTTTAAATGTCGTAATACTAACTAATACAATAATTAAAAAAACTTTTAGACTATTCATAAAAGATCAATAGTTGAAGAGTCATCAATTTTCTTCATTCAAGTATATAAAGACTAATTTCCTTTTGACAAATGTTTGTTTTTTGTTCTCCATCACTTTTGTAGAGACTGGTTCATGAAGAAAGAAAATGTGTCAAGGTTATAGGGAATGCTATTGTAAAATGCTATTATAAGTATTCACAAAATCTATTTTTTTCGGATTTGTGAGTGACTTCTTTATAATCTCTTTTGACTTATTGTGAATAGGATTTGTTTTTTATATTTATGTTTGTGTTTATTATTTTGAATTTGAATTTGAATTTTATTTTGATTTTGATTTTGATTTTAATTTTAATTTTAACTTTTATTTTATAAATTTTTGTCTTTATTTTGATTTTATTTCTTGCTTTTTTTCTATTTCTTTTATGTATGTGAATGTTTCTTTTACTTTTTAATTATTAGAATTTTAATTTTCATTTTTTATTTGCATTTTATTTTTTCATATGTTTTTATATTGATATTGATTTTCTTTTATGCGTTAGATTTTTTTCTTTCTTAATTATTAAAGTTTTTTACATTTGCTTTTGTAAGACAATTTACAACTTGGCTTTAAATAAGAACTTTGTTTGGATTATTTTTTTTTCTCTCGATTATGATTTGATTTCTTTTACTTATTTGCAAAGTTGATTTTAGTTTTATTTCTTATTTTTTTTTTCATATTTGCTTTACTTTCGTTTTTTAATATTATCTTCCTTTTTTTTTTAGTTTGTGATTAAAAATATTTCTTTTATTTCAATTAAAGTTTGATTTTTGGTGTATTTATTTATATTTGGGTTTGATAATGATTTTCATTGATGAATTTTTCAAAATAGTTTTTTTTTTATTTTTTAATATATTTTGATTGTGTTCGTGAATGCTTCCATTTTATTATTTTTTATTAAAATTCGATTTCCATATTTCATTCAATTGTTTCATCTTTCTTTTGTTTTTGTTTTTTTTTTCTATTTTGATATTTATTCTACTTTGACTTTGTATTATTTTTAAAAATATTCAAATTTATTATTTATATGTTTCTACTCTTTATTTTTATTATATTTTTGAACTCTTATTTTTTATTGTTTTTCCTTTATTAATATTTGACTTTCATATTTCTGTTTTGATATTGAATTCATTTTTTGTTATTATTTTATTTATTAAGTTTTTGAATTTTTTTTATTTGTTGTTGCATTTTCTTTCTTTTATTTTATTCGTAATTACGAATGAATTCTATCAAATTGCTAAGATTACAAAAATTAACTACAATGATATTTGTTAATCTTAGTTTTATCTTTTATCTTTTATATTGATTTATATATTTATTTTTTCATATTGTACAAACATTAATGATCTAGAAGTCTTGAGGGAATAATGAGAAAACAAATCACAAAAATATTAACAGATTATGGAGAAAAATATTGTGCCATAACCCTAACTCTAAATACCTCTTTCAAGACCCCATCATCACATGATAAAACAAATGAATTTCATGGTTAGCCTTTTACAAGTTTGTGACCCCATTCATATTTTTTCCCATGACCATAATATTTATAATTCATCCTCATAATATTTTATATTAATAAATTAATTTCAAATTGAAGTACATATATTTTTTAATGGACAAACTTACTTATGATTATAAAAAACATCAAAGTACCCCGTGCGTAGCACGGGCAACACCCTAGTTTTAATTTATTTTTCGCAAGTTGGAAATATACGTTGTAGATATTCCAACTTGAGGGTGAAGATGAACATTTCGGGCCCAACTCCGTAAGCTGGCCTGCTCGCCCGTGGCCCATGGCTCGCCAGCCCGTGGCCTGCTTTGTCCGCCTTAAAGCCCATGAAGCCCAGCCCGTGTCAAGCTTGCGGAGTGGTCCTGGAGAAATTGAAACAGGCCGAGCCAAGCCTGCGAGCTAAATTGGGCCTACCGAGCCCTTTCTGCCAGTGTGCCTCGAATTCGTTTTCCTTTTTTTTTTTTGGTCAAAAATAGCCCCAAATTAATTTGATATTAAATAGAAAAGGGATATTTTGTCCTAAAAAAGGTACATAGTCAGGTCGGTAGAAAAAAAATTATTGCAGTTTTTTTTTTGTTTACTTTTTAACCCTTCCCAACAATCTTTTTGTGGGGTAATTTTAGGTTCAAAAATTATTTTGATTTAATATAAATATTTGACGCCACTTTCATTAATTTTAACACCAAAATATTCATCAAATACTCTCAATTCTCAATCCCAATGCCAAGTCTCTAGTCTAGTCTCAAGTCCTAACTTTTAAACTTATTCCTAATTTTTTTTTTGATTCCTGAAGAAACTGTTTCAGGAAAATAAAGATAGTTGGGCAATTTGTATTATTCAAAAATAATTCAACATCAAGGTTGAGGTAATTTTATATTTTTCATTTGTTACTATATACTCCCTCCGTCCCACCCGAATTTGGACAAATTTCCTTTTTGGGCGTCCCATCCGAATTTGGACAACCCAAAAAGGAAAGTTTATAATAATAAAAAAATGGGCATACCCCACTCACTCATTAACTCCACTCATTCTCCACCATACAATTTATTCAACCAACCACTATTAACTCCACTCATTCTCTCTCTTCATTTTCTACCACACATTTTTATTATCTTATTGTTATTTCTTAATCTCCGTGTAAAGTAACTTTGTCCAAATTCGGGTGGGACGGAGGGAGTATATGTATTTTATTATTATCTATAAATTTTGTCAATTTTATTATTGTTTTTATCTTCATTTTAATTTACGTTACGCTTACCTAAGAAATAATTCTTCTTTTTCATGCTTGTTGAAGGTAATACAACATAATAATAAAAAAAAATATGAAATAGGCTGTTTTTTTTTTTAAATTGATATTTCAAAGTCTTAATACTCTTTTCTTTAATTAGGTATATATGACGGGTTTTGTTGAAGGTATGTTTGGCCCTCCATCACAACGATTATTCCAACAATCACAAAACATTGACAATGAACAATTGATGATTGATATAATCAATGATGATTCAAACCCATTGATGACCCCTCCTTTTCCTGGTCATTTCACCCCAGGTGCTACTCCTAACTTTTCTTTTGACTCCCAACTACCTGAACATAATTACACATCTAGGAACTATCATCAAATAGATGATGATGCCGATGATGAGGATGGAGAAAAGGACGAGGATGTTGTTCGAGTTACCGGTGAAACTCTTGCTAGTACAAATCTACCTAATAAGGGTGATTCAATGACAAGTCTTCCTGGTGGTAGCAAGGTAAGGGGAAGGACAAAAGGAAGGGCAGAGAATATAAAGCTTCAAAGTATGCGGAATATTTTAACATGATTATCAATGATCATGGTGAAGAAAAAGCCGAGTGAAAAATTTGTAAGAAACACCTAGCTCGTCCAAGCAAAAAATGGTATGTCTCAGCTAAAGAGACACACTGAAAACCATGCAAAAGGTGGGGATGATAAAACCCAAATCAAACTTAACATATCTTGTGTCACCTACCCCAAAGTCAATGCTGATATCATAGCTATATTTATTGTGTTTTGTCGTTTACCCATGTCACTTTCGGGAGATGAGAGATTTCACCATGTTTGCAAAACTCTCAACCCTGCATTCGAGCCAATGTCCCGAAATACCATCATAAGGCATATTAAAATTCTCTTCCAATTAGGAAAACTTGCCTTTGTCAATCTCCTCCAAAGCTACAAGGGTAGTATTTCCTTGACTAAGTTGGAAAGCTAATCATAGCTCTACTGCTGAGAATGTTACTTGTATTACCGCTCATTGGATTAATGAGGATAAATTGTTACAAAAGAGAATTCTTTAATTCTGAACCATGTCGTACCCTCATACAGCTATGAAATGCACCACTCACATCAATTTGATAAAGCTTGAATCTTTTGAAAGACCCATAAGATATTGAAATCCTTATAGCTTCAAGTCTTGCAATAAGGGAAAAAGATTCATCGTAATTGATTCCTTCTTCTTGTCTATATCCTTGAGAAACCAGCCTTGATTTGTTTCTACTGATGATTCCATTCTCGTCCATCTTGTTTCTAAACACCTATTTTGTACCAATCGCTCATTGATCATTTGATCTTGGAACTAGAGTCCAAACGTTACATTTTTCAAATTGGTTGAGCTCTTCTTGAATAGCCACAACCCAACTTGAATCTTGGAGTGATTCGTCATCTTTCTTTTGTTCAATTTGAGATAAAAGTGTAGTTTGCTCATCATAGTGAGAGATTCTTATTTGAACACCAAAGACAAATCCCCAATGATGTAATTTATTGAGTGATCTCTAACCTCATAAATTTCAGGAGGTAAGTCTTGTTGAGTTGATTGTTATTGAAGGTCTTTCAAAGGTACATCATTTGATACATTCCAATCATCGTAAGTGAGTTGAGGTATTGGCTCTATGGATTGTATGTGAGAGATTCGACTGCATCATCTTCTGTATGAACATCTTCATTAAGAACTTCTGATGTTGGTTCTGAAAAACTTGGTGCGGTCGAAGTTGATGAATTTTTTGCATTGAGTGATTTTTCTGGTCTAGGTGTAGTTTATGGAGGAACACCTGTCTCATTAGGCTCAACAAAATCATCAGCAACATTTGGAGCAAAATATGGCTCAAGGAGAGAATGTTTATCAAAAGTAACATAGACAAATTCTACTATCTTAAACTATTTTTTATTGAAAACACGAAAAGCTTTAGAATGTTTGGCATAACCAACAAAAATACCTTCATCAGCTTTAGGAGTGAATTTACCTCGATGCTCTCTTCCATTGTGTAGAATAAAGCATTTGCATCAAAAAATATTGAATAAAGCAATGTTGAGGGTTCTTTCAATCCAAAGTTCATATGGATTTTTGTTGTAGGTCTTGTTGATAAGGGATCGATTTTGAGTGAAGCTTGCTATGTTGGTTGCTTCAACCCAAAAATATTATGGTAGCTTGGATTCACCGAGCATTGTCTTTCTAGCCTCAATCAATGTTCTTTCACAACCCCATTTTTTTGTGGAACTCCAGTAGCGGAGAAGTTATGGTCAATATCATGGTCATCACAGTATTGAGCAACACCGTTGTTATTGAATTCAGTTTCATGATGCGATCTAACACTAACGATGTCATCTTCTTTTTGAGTTTGGAGCTGTCTAAAGAGGGAGGTCAAGATGTTATAGCAATTATCTTTGGAGCTTATCATCTCAACCCATATATATCTTGACTAATCATCCACCACAACTAAAGTATATCTATTTCCTCTAATGCTTACGATGTTCACAGATCCAAACATATCAATGTGAAGTAGTTGCAAACATCTAAGTTGAAGGCAAAGTCTTGCTGGAAAAAGATGCCTTAGGTTGTCTGCCAAGTTGATAGGCGGTGCACTTCTTGTTGTGGTGATCAGCTAATTTTGGTAGACCACGAACTAGACTTTCTATTCCAATCTTTGATAAATACTTGAAGTTCAGGTGACTAAGTCTTTTGTGCCACAGCCAACTATTTTTACTCACACTTTTTGCTACAAAATAGAGATTAGTAATGTTGCAAGCAGAATTAAAATCGATAATATAAACATTATTCTTACGAATCCCTTTGAGTAAAGTGACTCTAGATGTGCCATCTTTAATGAAGAAGTTTGTTGAAGTGAAGTTTCACTGCAATCCTTTGTCACAAAAATTGAGATATGCAGAGAAGATTATGCTTATTTCCTTTGCTAGAGAAACTTTTTTATTGTGATATTTCCTTTTCGAATGACTCCATATCCAATTGTCATTTCTTTTTTTTATCCCAGAAAATTACCGATGGACCACTTTCTTCACGAACATCTTCCAGCAAGGTGATATCTCCTGTCATGTGTCTTGAGCAGCCACTATCAAGATACCATTCATATGAATTTGCATTGGAAGTTTCAGCCATGAAGCAGAGGACCTGAAAAATAAATAATTAATCACGAGGTCCCCTTTATTCTTTTAGATTTTGGGGTTAGCACATTTTGATGACCCACACTTGTTTAACCGAAAGAGGATTATGTCTTCGATCATTATTTGTGAATCTAAAAAGGCATTCTGTAGCCAAGTGACCATAACCATCACAAACAATACAATGATGAAAGCCACTACCAAACTGAGTTTTGATAAACTCTTTACTAGTCTTAGGTTTCACATCTTTAGCTGGGCCAGAAATTTCGACTTTGATAAAAATTGTCTTTTTATGGTTGACCACATATTTCCTAGGAGCACTTTCCTTGCTTGTGGAAGCTTGATACATGGTCGGAGGTGTGGTGTGGTCTACCACATGATGATTTACATCATGGCCTTTTTCCTCTTTTTCCTTTCCTTTCATCGTGGAATTATTCTCAGTTGGATTATTGGGGTGGACATAATGTAATTTAAGTTTATAATTTGGTTCCTATCCTTTATCCTTTATATTAGATTGCTTCACATTTGGATTTTCATAAGTCTGATCAGAAATTTTTTCACTCATTTCACAACAAGAGGCACACTTAAAATTGTCACTAGTTTGGAATCCCAAGCCTTCTCTATCTCCACTAGACTTTTGATTTTCTAGTATTTGATCCATAGTGCATGAGATTTGGTCACTCATCAATCACCTTTTGGAGATTGGTGTTTTGAGCAACCAAATCATCATTTCTAATTTTGAGTGCGCCAACTTTAGTTTCAAGAGTGATGTTTAATTCAGCAAAAGGAGTCATGCTTTTGACTTGGTCATTCAACAGTTTGATTTCAGACTTTAGCACACTTTTCTCCGACTTGAGTTGAGAAATCTCATTAGTTGATAGTGCTATAGCTTTCTTAACATTTTCAAACCTTTGAATCATCACTTCAGTCTTTTTGAACATCTCTTCTTTTTTCATGGGAGAAATCTTATTGAACCTTTTGAAACACTTGGGGTAGACACAACTTTTGAAGGTGTTTCATTTTTTGGTTTAAAGTTAGGGCGAGAAAATGAGAAGTTACCAATTTTATAGCTTGGAGTGAGTTCAAAGTTACTATAGTCCACACTCCTAGCCACTATCTTGGTTTTCTTAGAAACCACCTCATTCTTCTTTATGGGAGACTGAAAAGAAACTTTATCTTCTAAGTCACTAGAAGAATTCTTAGCAACAAGGCAGAGATTTACCTGTTCGGTATTCTCATCGCTTTCTTCATCAGAATCAATTTTGATCTAAGTAGCAAGTTCTTTTGAGTTCTCTTCTTTTTCAGCAACCATCCCCTTTCGTCGAAAAATTTTTGAAGGAGAAGTTTTCTTTTTCAAATATTCATATTTAGTCTGAGGACATTCCGAAGTAAAATGACCGGGCTTTCTAAAATTGTAGCAGACAAGGTCACTATTTTTCTTTGGGTCACTCACCCTAGAAGATGTTGATGGAGGTTTACCTTTCGAAAATGAATTTGAATTTTTACAAAATTTTTGAAAGCATTTTACAAACATGGAAAAATCCTCACCATCCATATCGATGAGAGAGGAAGTTAAAATACTAGAATCTGAGGTATGCTTAGAGGTTTTCTCCACATGATCAACGACATACATAGAAAGTGATTTTCCTTTCCCTTCAACCTTGTCAATATGATCTAACTTTAGTTTATAGACTTTAATATTTGCATACAAGTTACCGAGAGTCCAAGTATGCAAATCTTTAGAGTTTTGAGGGAAGTTGCTTTATGAATCCATTTGGATCCCAGAGCAGCAAGGAATGTCTTGTTAATTTCTTTATCGGTTAAAACATTCTCAAGAGATAAGCAAGAATTTACTACCTCACCATAGCGCTCGTAGGTTTGATGTAGAGTTTCATTCGTCCGTCTTGTAAAGCAGCTATATCTTCTTTCCTGGATGAACTTCTTGTTCTCCTTGCACAGATCATAACCTTCGAGATAGCTTTCAATAGCATCCCACATTTGCTTTGCGATCGTGCATTTGATAACCTTCTCATAGGTGGACACTATTAGGGTTCTGAAAATAATGTGTTTGGCTTTGCTATCCAATGCAACAAATCTTTTCTCTCGTCAGTCCATTCTAACTTTAGATTTTTAACTATAGGAATTTCAGTGTTGGTAGTTGCATCAGGATTGGCCTTCATTGGAACAAAAGGTCCATTGGTTACGCAATCAACCAATATCTCATCAATAGACTCCAAATTAATCAACATGCGAGCTTTCCAGATATCGAATGATATTCATCCAATATGGGAATTTGTGAATAGTTATTCGTTGCCATATCTTTTGAAGTTGCCATTACGAATCGAAACCTAAGCTGGTAAACTTGAAAAACAATGAATAGTTTTATAAAGGTATTTACTCTGATAATTATTGTTCCCAAATGTGCAACAAGGGTATGAAAAACAGCTAGAGGTGGGGGGGGGTTGAATAGCTGTACATTAAAAATCAAGACAAACAAATACACACATCATATGGTTTTTGTACAGCTTAAAAATATTTAATAACTAAGAATTTCATATTTCGCTTGTTAACTCAGTTGTTCACACCAAAGAATAAATTATTGTGAATATTTGAAAAATTCATTTCTCAATGGTTCAGAACTATAACTAATTATTCACAACCAAATAATATGTTTTCATTTTTAACTCCTTATCTAAAGCCATACAAATCAAAAATTTAAGACTTGAAAAAGTCATTTCTTAATTTCACTTTAGTGAACAACCGAGAAATGAATTTTTTGTTTTATCCTAATTTGAAATCGTCTTTGCATTTGAATCTTTAAAACAAATCAAATAAATGGTAGGTCATTATTTTGAGCAACTTTAAAATAATATTTTCATTTTTTCGATTTCGTTTAAACAATTGAGAACAAAAATGCTATGTTGTTTAAAACTAAGATGAATGTGTTGTTGCATTGCCTTAAAACAATTAAAAACACAAATTTTCTTTTATTTAAATATAAGATGAATAGCCTATCAGATCGCCTTTAAACAATTGATAACTCAGTTTTTTAGTTGTTTAAAGCTACAAAAATAATATAAAAAATTCAGTTCTCAAATGTTCAAGAAAATTTGGAACTCATTTCAAACTATTTTAGCTCATAATACACAATTTGTATTCAATTACTTTCGGGAAACCAAACACAATAATATTAGGTCAAATGCATTGACCTTCATGACAATAACTGAGAAATAAGTACTAAAATATGAGCATTTCTCCTAGACCAAAACAACTGTGAAATGTTATTCTTGGTTGTTTATAGAATGATGAAGCTTTATTTGGAGAAGCTACAATGTAGGGGAGCAGGATGGCCAAAATTTTCATAAAGAGGATTAAGAAAATGCAAAAGATGCCAGAAGAGGAAAAGGCTATTGTCGTAGGATGGGTGTTGAGCTTTGCCAGCGATAATTGAGAAAATTAAATGGCCAAAATGGCTATGTTGGTTGGGTTAGAGAGAGAGAGAGAGAGCGAGAGAGAGAGAGAGAGAGAGGGAGAGAGAGAGAGTAGAATGAGGTCAATGATTGTTAGTCAAATATATGTATAGCTTAAGAATTGCGTAATCCCAATCATTATAAGCATTATTGAGGACCTCTAATTTTAATTAGACCAATTATATTTTTCCTATATACCTTAGGATCCCTTAGTTCTAGTGCTAGTGCCAGTATTTTTATTGTTGTATTTTCTCAAAGATGGAAGACTTGAAGACCTAGAGATTTTCCAAGATGTTATTGATTTAACTTGTTCAACCGGTTGACTCCTTAACCATTCATGCCTTAGTCGACTAAACCCTTCAACCGGTTGAGTCAGTTAACCGGTTAGACTCCTCAAGATGTTGCAACTAGTCAAGCTTCCTCAACAAGCTTCCAATCAGTTGAAGCATTTAATGTTCTCACCTACTCAGCCCACAACTTAGCTAGAGTTGGTAGAACAGTTGCTATGAAGACTTTGCTGCCACCTTTGTAAGTACCCCAATCTGGATCACTCTCTTCCGAATGCACGGGAAACACCGCAGACTCACACAAACGCAGTCTCGAACACCCGTAGTCCTCAAAAACCAAAAAACCACCAACCAAACCAAAGGGGGGGGGATTTCTGGTATAAAAAAGCACAAAAGGACTTTTTAAAAATTTGGAAAAGTAGGGAAGGTCTGTACGGACCTCTTTGCTCCAGACATAATTATTATGAAATCCTCTTAAAGTCCACACTATTCCCTCAAATCTGGGAAAACTAAATTTTTGGATTTCATGGAAGGTCCGTACGGACCTTCTTGCAAGTTTTCCTCAACTATAAATAGAGGGCTCCCCCCTCTCATTTTTCACATATCCCTCTTCTCCTCTCTCCTTTAGCCTTCAGGCTGCCCTTCTAAGACCCCTCAGGGCACTCCCGATCCCTTTCGGTTCCTTCCGGGGCCTTCCGAGCTCCCTCACGGTGTTCCGAAGCCCTGCCGAGCACTACCGAGCGCTTCCGAGATGCTCCCGCGCTACCCCGAGGCACTCTCGAGGTATTCTGAGGCCCCTCGTGGTACTCTGAAGCCTTACCATATCTTTTTCGAGGCGTCCCGATCCTTTTCGAGCCAAACCGACGATCCCGACGCACGCCGGAACTCTGCCCGAACGCAACCGACGATCCCAACGCACGACGAACCTCTGCTCGAATCTAGTCAACGATCCCTGCGATCCCAATGCACGCCAAAACTCTGCCCGAGTGCACACCTGACAATCGTTTGGCACGCCGAAGCTCTGTCCGCAGACAACCGACACATCCCGGTCTATCCCGAAACACTATTCCACCCTCAAACACTATTCCCCAGCGGAAGACAGACACAAACCAACATTGGTAAGGCTTTCTTCCTACACTATTTCAATACATTTCAATACGTAGTGTACAATGTAGACATCCGATACAACATGCATTTTTAAAAGCACACACACACACACAACATTTAAAGAAAGAAGGGGTATTGAAAGACTCGTTTTTACGAGGCGACTCGGGTGAGCTCTAATATTCAAATATTCTCTTCCCGAGGAGTAACCTGACCTCCGAACTTAAAAATCTCATCACACAAAAATATTTTTAAACTGATGCCTTTTCTCAATGTTTTGGGCTAAATCAAAACGGCGTGGCGACTCTACAAAGCGAAAAACACAGCGAGACACCTCCCGACCAAATTCAAGATGCCAGGGCTCCGCGCGCGAGCCGGATCCGGGTAATTTCAGCTGGCGACTCCGCTGGGGATATTTTGTTTTAAAAAACTTTTAAACAAAAACAAATGATTTTTAAAATGATGATGAGGGTCAAACTTTCATTTTACCCTTTTCTTTAACTGTTGTGTGTGTGTGTGCATGTGCTTTACTTTTTATTTTACAAAAAAAAAATAAAAATACAAAAAAAATGCATCAATATACGTCTGTATACATACATTTAAAATTCTTCAAAAAACTTATGTTTTACTCAGAAAAAGAATTTTAGCGACCGCACATTACTCGCACTGCTGCCTCGATACACCGCACGCTACGTGCACCTGCTGCCTCGGATACACTGCACACTGCACACTATAACCCTCAACCCGGGGTGGTCTCAGTTGCAGTCCGTTTGATCTTTCTAGGCCTCTTGGATGTGCATAGGATCATTCCAAACATCCCATCCTAGCCGGTGTCAACCCTGCACGCTTGCATCACTCTCTGTCCCGACTCGGTTGGTTTTTACCGGTCCGTGTCTTACAGCCTGGATACATCTCCCATGCCGGCCATTTTCTGAGTCAAAGCTCGAAACTCAAGATCCCTTGCGCAAGCAAAGCGATGAAAGGTCATGCTAAAATCTTGACCTGATCTTGATTTACGAAGCTACACCCAGATGATGTTCTATCCCGGATATACATCCATGCCCACATGACACCATGTCATCAAGCCTTTAATACGTCAGCCATGACAATATGACCCAGCCAATGCCTAACGTCACAGATACCTTGCACAAGCAAGGTAAAGAGAGGTCATGCCGAACTCTCGACCAGATCTTGGCACAGGTGCCGGCTCGACTTATTATTCACATGGCTAACTCATTAAAACGAACATGACAGGCTCAGTCCTTAGGTTCGATTTTTCTTTTATGCCGGTGGAAACCGCTTGCCCTATAGGACCCTCGCCCGGGGCTATCCACCCCGGGATGTCGAAATACAGGTGCAAAACGAGGTGCTTATAGCCACACGGATGGTCTCCACTGACCCAGGATCTAGCATAGTTGCGAAAAAGAAGAGCAATCTTTTCCAACCTACCTAGGATTCTGAGAAAACACTGTTTTAAGTAATTTAAAACAACCAAAAAAAATCAAAAAAAAAATAAAAGCGGAAACTGCATGTCACGTAAGCTTCCTCCCTTTTATCCAAAAGGCCTTCCCGTGTCTAAACCTTACCCGTCACCCCCTCCAGCGAATCGAGAGTGGTTGAGAATACCCGGGAGCCGCCTTTTTAGTATTGAAGTTACAAGGTCCGACAGCCCTTCCGATTCAGCGGTCCAAACAGTCCGCTACTCCCCCATGGCGGGATCAACAGATAACAGTGAGGGAAACGGAACCCCGCGCTGAGAAACCTCCATAAAATGGAGGAGGTACTGCGAGCCTTCGAAACTCTCAAGAAGTGCCAAGAAGAGCAGCAAGCCTGGATCGTAGACACCCTGTGCCTTCGTGGAACCGTTGCTGTTCCCCAAACTGATGGGACCTTCTTTCAAATAGAAGATGAAGAAATACCAGCTCCCCCGGGTCCACAAAGCTATCTGCAGGTCCCACCTCTACCAAGCTACGAGATCCCAGCAACGCAAAGCAGCTCTCGCTCAAATCTTCACTCGGGCATCAGTCAAGCAGCTCCGATATGCCCGCCTCAGCACAGTCAATTTCCCGGCCCTACGCCCCAAGCTCAGTATCAACAGCACACATAAGTGCCTGCACCGCCAGATCCCAATGCATCTCGGTATCCCCCAGGATTCAATCCTCTGCCTCTATACGAGCCTCGCAGCCATAACCAAAAATCCCAATGTTTACCCGGGACGGGCATCCCAAGCGAATATCCCGACATCTCAAACCTATCATCCGCTGGTCTGCCACTTGGGGCTAATGAAACATTTCCCCAATTCCCAAACACAACCCTTGGCGGCCCGGGCAAACACGCCCTTAATTTCAACAATATAGGGTACGGGAGGGTATACACTCAACTACCTCCCCAAGACTCCCGAATGGCGTTCCCATCGGCCAATCCACCTCCATCTTCGGTTTCCATCCCCGAAAATAGCAACCCGCCTCAACCTACCGATCCCCACATGGCTTGGTTGATCGAACATATATATGACATGCAAGGCAAACTGGCCAGCCTTCGGAAGGACTCCCTTATGCCCACTGATCCAAACAAAGTGGTCCCGCTTCCTCCGAAATTCAGAATGCCGGAAATAGAAAAGTTCGATGGGACAGATTGCCCAAAAACCCACATCGACACCTATGTCTTGGGTATGAGAGCTAATGGGGTAACCCCTCAACAAATGGCGGATCACTTCCAATATTCCCTCAAATCCAAAGTGATAAGGTGGTTCCTCAACGTAAAGGTAGAAAACCACTCCACGTGGGACCAAATCAGCGAAATCTTTCGGGAGAAGTACCGCTCCAACCTTGAGTGGGAAACAAACCCCCATGATCTGTAAGTCACTGAACAAAAATAAGACGAGCCTGTGGGTGAGTTCTACAAAAGATGGAACTGGAAGCTAAGCGAAATAATGGTTCCGCTTTCCAAAGAAGAGCAAATGGACATCTTCCATTCCTGCCTCAAACCATCTTTGAGGACCTTGATCAGCCATCACTTCTATCCAGATCTCCATGCCATGGTCAACGCCGGAACCATGTTCGAAAAAACCCTAAGCCTTCAGAAGGCAACAGCAACCCCTGCTTCGTCTTACCGCTATCAGACAAACCTGTCAAATCCAGCATCTGTCCCGAACAAAGGAAAAGAAGCAGCCGGAACGATACACTGCATCCAGAACGGAGCTCACTTAAACCGTGATCAGGCACCCCCGAGGAACAACAATCCCCCTCGCATACCACAGTTCCAGCATTTCGATAACCTCGAAATGCCTCTGGGCTAAGTAATCGAAGCATTGGTAAAGCGAAATCTTCTCAAGCCTCTCGAGAATTTCCAACCAAAGACTCTCAAGCCCAACATGGATATGAGCAAGCACTGCGCCTTCCACAACTACCCCGGTCACATCACCGACAATTGCTTCGTGCTGAAGCAAGTGATCCAGGGTCTAATCGAAGAGGGAAAGTTGGAACGCCCCCGTTGCCCCAACACCATTGGAAATCCATTCCCCCGAAACGACAGGGTGAACACGATAGCCTTCAGCGAAACTCCATGCGAGAATAGGCCTCCTGCAATCTCCGAAACCGTCAACATGCTATCCCGCTATGACAGGGAATGCAAAACCAAAATCAAATGGTCTCGTGATCGGGAATCCAGACAAGAACGTCCAAGGATGAGTGTCTCCCTACGATATCTGCCCCGATCAAGACACACCAATGGGTGGATCGAATGCTCCCCGGAGGAGACTAAATAAAAAGGCAGCACCGGAAGTGGCTTAGCCTTCACAGACGGAGACTTGCCGATATGTGAAAACAGACACAACGAGGCCCTCCTCATCCTCATAAAAATAGAGATGTTCTACCTATAACGGCTCCGAAGTCAACATCATTGCCTTGAACACACTTAAACGACTCCTCGTCGACCGCTCTCTAATGAGACCTTCGCCCCGGATAATCTGAGCTTATGACTCCACTCCATGCCCTATCGTAGGAGTAATCAATCTGAGGATCCAATTCGATGCACAATTGGAGTCGGTTGAGTTCCAAGTCTTGGAAATCAAACCAACCTTCTCCGCCCTGCTGGGACGACCTTGGCTGCATCAGATGAAAGCATTATCATTTACTCTTCACCAATGTGTTAAATTCATTAACGCCAATGGAAACCTCGAGGTGATCCGCCGAAGCAGCACAATGGCGAGCGCTTGGCCAGCAAGCTACGACCCAGAAGAAGGTCCCGACATGACTGAATACTCCTCTGCAGGTGAATCTCCAGCCCTATCCCGATACGAAATGGATCCCTACATCCAGGCTCTAAGCCGTGATGAGCAAGAGATCAAAGAGCTCATGGGCCAAGATGACAACTCGGAAATATACGACTGCAAAGAATGCTTGAAAGAGGATCAAGAGATGGATGCCCAAATGGAGCTTGACCGAGAAGTAGACTCATACTTCGCCGAGAGCCCCCCTGAGGAAAGCTGGCTCATCACTGACCCGCTGGTGCAGGACAACCCTCTTGCCAACACGCTCGGATCTCACGGGGACAGCCATCATAGCATAGTCCTATTCAACATCCCGGTACCTGACCTGGAGGAACAAAGGCGCAACCTCCTTCAAAGCATAATCAGAGAAGGAGAAATAGCATGCCCCTCGATTCAGACATCATAAATGTCGTCCAGGTAAAGATCCCAGATAAGGAAGCAGATTCTATGAAGATAATCAACATCAGCAAGAATCAACTCCGAATCAGCGAATGCTTCGCCCTCCTGGAAGAAGCTCTCAATGACTTCTATCATCAAGGCCCTCCAAGATCTGGCAGCAACACCAATGGAGGGACATCATCAAAGGAGCAACCAAAAACCTCTGCGATCTGGTTTGAAGTCAAACCACATGCAAGCTATTCTCCGGGATCCACATCAACAGAAGAATGGCCACTAAAGCCATCGCCACCCTCTCTTGACCTACAACCTGCAAAGAGCAATGAAGCCTGGTCCAATCCCTCGTTGCCTAGAGTCTAGCTTCGAATCATGTTGTCTATGAATTCACGTCTTTTGAGTCATCTGACGGCTCTACGCCCAAAGATTGTGAGTCCATAATCAACATTGTATCTTCTCTACGCTTTCAATAAAAGGTCCGACCTTTCTAAATATCCTTACATTGCATCTTTGGCAAATGATGAGTTAACTAAATCACGAACAATTAATAACAATTCATCTAACAAAGAATGCAGACACATTAATTGAACAAATGCATTAAACAAACATTTAAGCATGTTGTCAAATGAAAGAAAAACCTCCCAAGTTGCCGGGAAGGTTTTAATCATGATAGATTTGGGGAACTGCTTAAAAGCCAAAGAGATGCAAATCAGAAACCTCTTCACCAGCACAGTCCGTCTACCAGATCTTCCAATACCTCAATAATGGGGAAATTGCCTTCATGAATGAGGAAGGCCAACGCAAGGAAGGATTCAAAGCCAAGAGCATCATGGCCCTAAAATGCCTCGCCTCTCACTTTGTCATCCTTGGAGACATTCTACACAAAAAATTCTACCAGGGACCGCTCCTACGCTGCATCAGCCAGGGAAAAGCAAGTGAGCTCATGAACGAAGTCCACAATGGGGCTTGTGGCCCCATATGAATGCCATATCCCTGATGCAAATCATTCTTCAGATGGGCTACTACTGGATCTCCATGGAGGTAGACTGCATCCACTTTGTCCAAAGCTACGACAAGTATCAATGGTTCTCCATCCTCAATCATCTACCTCCTCACGATCTCTACTGCATGACTACGCCCTGGCCATTCGCCACATGGGAAATTGACGTCATCGTGAAAATCGCTCCGCCAGGAAGCAACGGCTACAAATTTTTCTTGGTAGCCATCGACTACTTCACAAAATGGGTCGAAGCTAAGTCCTACAAGGTGCTCACTTCCAGGAAAGTCACACACTTCCTCAAAGAAAACATCATCTGTCGAGACGGCATCCCTAACGAGGTCATATCAGACAACGACTCTCACTTCAAAGGAGAATGCGATAGACTACTGGCCGAATTCAAGATCACACGCCACAAGTCTTCTCCCTACCGGCCACAAACAAATGGTGCCGTAGAAGCAGCAAACAAGACCCTCGAATGGATCATCCAAAAAATGACCACCCTGAAATTACCCGGATCCGAGAGACTCGCGCCCCGGCATCTGGCATTTCCCGCTTTGCAGCGTTTTCAGGTTGGAGGTGTCTCGCCGTTTGTTTTCGCATTTGTAGAGTCGCCACGCCGTTTTTATTAAGCCCAAAACATTGAAAAAGGGCATCAGTTTAAAGATAATTTTAAACTGTTTTTGTGTGATGAGATTTTGAGTTCGGAGGTCAGATGACTCCTCGGGAAGAGAATATTAGAATATTAGAGCTCACCCAAGTCGCCTCGTAAAACGAGTCTTTCGGATACCCCTAATATCCTTTAAATGTTGTGTGTGTGTGTGTGCTTTTAAAAATGCATGCTGTATCGGATGTCTACATTGTATGCTATGTATGGAAATGTATTGAAATAGTGCAGGAAGGAAGCCTTACCAATGTTGGTTTGTGTCTGTCTTCCGCTGGGGAATAGTGTTTGAGGTCGGAGTAGCGTTCCGGTACGGATCGGGATTGCTTCGGGAGATGCCGGTTGTCTGTGGACAGAGTTTCGGCGTGAGTTGATGTTGCAGGCTGCGTTCAGGCAGAGGTTCGGCGTGCGTGGGGATCGTCGGGATTACTCGGGCAGAGGTTCGGCGTGCGTTGTGGTGGCAGGAGTCACTCGGGCAGAGTTTCGGCGTGGTTTGGGATCGCCGGTTTGACTCGGAAAGAGCCGGGACACCGTGGAAAGACCAGGCGAGGCCTCGGAGTACCACGAGGGGCCTCAGAGTACCTCGAGAGTGCCTCGGGGCAGCGCGGGAGCGTCTCGGGAGCGCTCGGAGAGGCTTCGGAGCACCACAAGGGAGCTCGGAAGGCCTCGGAAGGATCCGAAAGGGGCCGGGAATGCCTCGGAAGGACTTAGAGGGGAAGCCAGAAGGCCTAGGGAGGAAGAGAGAAGTGGGAGGTGTGTGAAAATGAGGAGGGGGAGCCCTCTATTTATAGTGCCAGATTAGGTGCAAAGAGGTCCGTACGGACCTCCCTGGTAATCCAGACTTTTGGTTTTCCTCGATTTGAGGGAATCTGTGATGATGGAGGAATATTTGCAATTATGATGTTCCCTGTGCAATAAGGTCCGTACGGACCAAGTTGACATGCAAAGAGGTCCGTACGGACCAACTCTGCAGGGGGGTAATCATTTTCCCCGGGATTTGAGGGAATATTGTGAACTTTAAGAGGATTCAGTAATTATTAAAGCAAAGAGGTCCGTACGGACCATTATTGCTTTTCCAATTTCCTGAAAATTCCCAAAAGGTCCTTTTGTCCCTTTTTATCCCAGAAAGGCTCCTCCCTTGGTTTGGCTGGGGGTTTTGAGTGCCGGAGGTCGTCCAGACTGCGTTGATGAGTCTGCGGTGTTTCCCGTGTGTTTGAAAGGGGGTGATCCAGATTGGGGTACTTACAGAAGCCCCTCGACGACGTCACTTATGAAAGAAGTGGGGTCGCCGATAAGATAAGGGTCCTAATCTGGATCGCGTCTTTGGGGAGATAAAGTGACCGGGGAGGTCAGTGTGAGGACGTGGTGGTGTCCTATTGTGTGATCGCATAGGTCAGTAGGCTGGACCCTGTGATAGGATTCCTACGTATCCCTGGCGGGAATCAAGCCTGGTCGTAGTTCGGGTGTGGGGTGAGTGTTTTGTGAAATGTGGGCGTGGTGGTGCCCTGAAGTGTCGCGTGACCGCCGAGGTCAGTGGTGAGGACGTGGTGGTGTCTTGGGTGACCGCATGGGTCGATGGCTGGACCCTGTGATAGGATTCCTACGTATCCTTGGCGGGAATCAAGCCTGGTCGTAGTTCAGAGATCATGAATCTGTGAGTGCGGGCGTGGTGGTGCCCTGAAGTGTTGTGTGACCGCCGAGGTCAATGGTAAGGACGTGGTGGTGTCCTAAGATGTGGTGACCGCCGAGGTCAATTGTGAGGACGTGGTGGTGTCCTGGGATGTGGTGACCGCCGAGGTCAATTGTGAGGACGTGGTGGTGTCCTGGGATGGAAATTTTACGATTTTCCTAATCGGGTGGTTTAAGGCCTTCCGGGCCGTAAGGACTTGAATCGTCTTCTGAATGTGGTTGCGCCACGTTTGAGGACTTTGAATCGTCTTCTGGCGGCGGTTTTGGTGCCACGCGGGAGGACTTTGAATCGTCTTCTGGCGGCGGTTGATGTTATGCGCGAGGACTTTGAATCGTCTTCTAGCCGCAGTTGATGTTATGCGCGAGGACTTTGAATCGTCTTCTAGCCGCAGTTGATGTTATGCGCGAGGACTTTGAATCGTCTTCTAGCCGCAGTTGATGTTATGCGCGAGGACTTTGAATCGTCTTCTAGCCGCAGTTGTGGAGGCATGGCTGCCTTATGCTTTGATTGCGAGAGGCGTAGATGCCTTTGTGTTTTTGCATGTTGAGTAGAAGGTTGGACTTACGATGACTGCCGGTGCTTGCGTTGCCGTTGAAGTGGGCAATGATGACGGCCAGTGATTGCTTCACCATTTGGCGTTTTGGAGGCGCTTCGTGCCTTGGGACTTGTGCTCGGAGGTGTTGGCTCCTTCTTGTGCTTGTTTTGCCGTTGAGTGGGCAAGGATGATGGTCGGTCTTTGAGGATATGCAGTCTTGTATGACTTCCCTTTGACTTGTTGGGGGAGGAGCTCGGGCTTACTTTGATGGCCGGTGCTTGCGTTGCCGTTGAAGTGGGCTAGGTTCGGGCTTACACTGACTGCCGGTGCTTGAATTGCTGGGGATGCGTGACCTTGTAGGGGCCCTTTTCTATTGGGAAGATGACTTCGGACCTCTTTTGAGGGCCAGTGGTTGAGTTGTCGTTGAGCGTTTGGAGGCGTCTTGTGCCTTGATATTCATACTGGGAGGTGTTGGCTCCTTCTTGAGTCGCCGTTGAGTGGGCGAGGACCGGTCTTACGCTGACTGCCGATGGTTGAATTGCCGTTGGAGTGGGCGAGGACCGGTCTTGTATTGACGGCCGGTGGTTGAATTGCCGTTGGAGTGGGCGAGGACCGGTCTTACGTTGACGGCCGGGGATTGAATTGCCGTTGAAGTGGGCGAGGACCGGTCTTACGCTGACGGCCGGGGATTGAATTGCCGTTGAAGTGGGCGAGGACCGGTCTTACGTTGACGGCCGGGGATTGAATTGCCGTTGGAGTGGGCGAGGTTCGGGCTTACGCTGACTGCCGGGGATTGAATTGCCGTTGAAGTGGGCGAGGACCGGTCTTACGCTGACGGCCGGGGATTGAATTGCCGTTGGAGTGGGCGAGGTTCGGGCTTACGCTGACTGCCGGGGGTTGAATTGCCGTTGGAGTGGGCGAGGACCGGTCTTACGTTGACGGCCGGGGATTGAATTGTCGTTGAAGTGGGCGAGGACCGGTCTTACGCTGACGGCTGGGGATTGAATTGCCGTTGGAGTGGGCGAGGTTCGGGCTTACGCTGACTGCCGGTGGTTGAATTTGAAGGGTTAGGGACCATTCTGCACTTGGATTTGCTGGAAAAGGCCTTAGGACAGCCAGGGGCAAAGATTATAAGGGCAGGAAAGTAATTTGGCCACCCCTTGCAAAGAGGTCCGTACGGACCAACCTGGCTGCAAAGAGGTCCGTACGGACCACTTTGGTTTTTTACAGTTCCCAGGTTTTGACCGGGTTAAAAAACCGAGGCCCCCTTCACTTCTTCTTCTCCAGTTCGTGCATCCGAGAGAGAGAAAGAGAGAAAACCTCCATTTTTACCAAAATCCTCCATTTTTTTCGCTTGAATCGCTTGCAATGGCGGAAGGATCTCGAAGGAGTCGTCGTCAACGCAGTCAAGAGGTGGTCGAGCAACGGATGGAGCTTCAAAGAAATTGGATCTCGTTTGTTCCATCTTCGAAGAACCCGGATGTCTTGTATCCGAATCCGGAGGTGCACAATCGTCGTTCTAGGAACGTCGGGGAGGTAAGAAATCCGTTCCGTTTTGATTCCCTGCTCGAATTTTTGAATGCTAGAACTAGGTTTTAGTTTTTCGCATTTTTGAATTTTTGTTATTATTTTTTTTTATGCCTTTTGTGAAATTCTTGATGAATTGTTGAAAATGGACATGTAAAAATTGTGGGTATGTGTATTTTGTGCAGAAATGTGTAGATTAGCTTTTATTTGTGAAAATAAAGTGCCTCTCTAGTGAAATGCATGCTTTGGTGTTTTGTACCGTATGCTATTTATGTATGTACATTATGAGAAAAGTTTGTCGTGTAGTGACAATTTTTGTGAAAAAATGTGACATGTGCCGTGTTTTGTGACGGGTTTTGTCTGAAAGTGTGTGCCGTGTAGGGACGGATTTTTTTGAAAATGTGTTATGCAGTGTGTGCCGTGTTTTTGGGTGACGGACTTTGTGGGGAAAATATGTGCAATATGTGCCGTGTTTTTTTGTGACGGGTTATTTTCATGGCTTTCCGTGTTGGGACGGACTTTTTTGAAAATGTGTCGTGTAGGGCTTAATCCCTCTTTTGAGAAAATGTGTACAGTGTGTGCCGTGTTTTTGTGACGGACTGCTTGGAAAAATTATATGTATAATGTATGTGAAAATTATGTGCAACATGTGCCGTGTTTTGTGACGGGTTATATGTGACAAATATGTGCAATGTGTGCCGTGTTTTGTGACGGGTTATTTTCATGGCTTTCCGTGTTGGGACGGACTTTTGTGCCTTTCGTTTTATATTAAATGCATGATTGACGTACCTTTCTTTGTGTTTACTGCGGGATGCGGGGCTTATGGCGGGAAGGCCAAGAGGATGAAGACTTCGGGGATCGCTCGAGGCATTGTTGGTGTGGCGGCGGATGCACGATATTTCCGTGGACGGTAGGCCGAGTCCCGGGAGGCTGGTCTACGCTTACGGCACAGGGGTGTTCGTCGAGAACACTGGTGGGGTTTCGACACGAGGAAGAACAAGAGCGTCTTCCTTGGCCTTTCCGAGTATTAGTGGGATACCACCCACACCTTCCATCGAGCCGGGAGAGGTGACGGTGACGCCGACCGACTTTCTTTGCAATTATTGGGCTTTCCTTGAGGAGGGCCGGTGCGGTGGAGAGATATGATCTCCGATGTTGTGTTGACCGAGCTGCTTGGGCTTTGAGCCTCGTCCTCGCGAGGGCACAGGGATGCTATATAGCGACGTGGAGGCGAGGATCACGGCCGGTATTGGGGCCTATGTCGGGGTACCGGCCGGGTGTCGCACGGGCGGTAGCGCGCTCCTTTTTGTGGTATGCACTCTCAGAGACCTTGTTCTCGAACCATGCGGCTGCGGCTCCCTTTGCTCTGTTGGAGAGCTTGATTGATCTGGATAAGTGCAGTGATATTGCTTGGGGCGAGCGAGGCTTGGGCGAGCTCTACTTCTCTTTGGACCGGTTTAGCCGGGTGTGGCGATTCGTTGGCTGTTTTTGACTTTGCTTTGGAGGTATAAGTTTATTCTTTGTTTTGATTTAGCAACTTGTCGTTTCTCCGTTTTCTTTTGCCTTTGAGCCTTTTACATTTTTGTCACGGGTGTGGTTCTATGAGGTTTTTCGGTGTTTCCCGTGGGATAGAGATCCACAGGGTACATTCTTTGCGTACCACTGCTATCTTTGGTGGGCTCGTACGGCGAGGAAGAGGAGGACCGGCGGGGGAAGCTCACCATCGCCTACGGGGATGTGCGGGAGCGTCTGGAGAGGGTAGCCCGGAGGGGTTCGTTTTGTTCCCGTGGGCTCGGTATGAGGGTGATGAGTTCGAGGGCTCCCAGGAGTGACGGCGACGGAAGATGCTTTGCGGGGCTTGACTGCGGCGTCATGTACAGGGGAGCGGGTCTTACGGCGGCATGGCCCGGGTGTGCTTCTGTGGCTCAGGGACCCTCCCTTTGGGATGCTTGATTCCGGGATATGGATGTGCTTGATTTTGAGAGGTACCTTGGCGGTGTGGGCGCCGAGGAGTTCATTTTGTATGGAGAGGAGTACGGGGCCTTCGTGAGGAGGAAGGCGAGGGGCGTCGCAGTGCGGCGAGGAGAGAGAGGCGGCCCGCGAGCTCCCCAGAGGTTCGATGCCGGGGCCGGATTTCACGTATGTCCGTGGGGACGGATCGAGGAGGAGGGTGTACATGCCGTTCTGAGCGAGCTCTGCTGCATACGAGTGAATCCCGATAGATCGGTGAGTGTGCGACTCTTTTCCATCTTGGCATCTTTCTACGCATTTTTCTCTTTTTGTTGTTGAGTATAAGCTGTATTCTTTGGCGTTTCCTTGGCGCTTGTTGGTGCGAGTCAGGAGAGCCTATGATATCTTGACTCGCCGGGTTATGTGGCGATGAGGTCGTTTGCGAAGAAGATGGCGTCGAAGATTTCTTGCCGGTCTTCGCGACTCGTGCCGGCGTACCAGCCTATGCCTTCGAGGCATTACAGAGACGTTCCTCCGCCTAGAGCCGAGCCGGAGCCGCAGCGGAGGGACCTTCGAGGGCGGCATAGTATGGATGCGGGACGTCTTCGGGAGCTCAGGGGCGCAGCCCTTTTATCGGTTCTTCCCTCCTCGGGATGCACGGGCGAGGTCCGTCGAGCCTTCTTTCTTTGATCCTTTCGCCGGATTTGATCCTTGATTACTTTGAGTGGCGGCCTCGGCGAGGGCTCGGTACTACGATGACGAGGATATGGCGGGCGAGTTCACGGGATGCCCGACTTCTCTTGAGGACCTCGGCGAGGATGATGATGATCTTTGAAGATTCGGATTAGGGTCCATTTGCTTTCCCTCTTTCCATATCTTCTCTTTTTTTTTTTGTTTAGCAACAGACATTAGATGTACCTGTAATAAAACACTAGTATTTGCATGGAAAACGCATTTTATTTTAAGATGTAATGTCATTTTGTGATTCCCGGGAATTGCCCTAGAAATTATTGCTATTATTTTTTATTATTTTATGCATGCCACGTGAGCTGAGAGTGCGTTTGTGGGTAGTGTATGTTTGCCGGGAATGGCTTTGGCCAGTGTTTGGGCAGTTTGGAGCAAGGTCTGCGAGGGACGGTGGTTGTTATGCTTGTTCTTTGGGAAAATGGGTTCTTTTTGCAAGAGGTCCGTACGGACATACTTAGCATGCAAAGAGTCCGTACGGACCAACCTTGCTTTGGGAAGGAGATAAATGCTTTCCGGTGTCAGTTCTTCCCCATTTCCCCATTTGCGGCCATTTTCGAGCTTTCTTCCCCATTTTCTCTAGGAACCTCCATTTTTGCCATGGATTCTTCGTGCGTCCTAGAATTTTGCCGAGGCTTTCGCGGAGAGGCAAGCACACTTCCTTGAGCGGTTGAAAACGTGGATGCGGCGCCGTATGAGGCATCGAGAGACGGGCTTTCGAGGTAAGGTTTCGTCTTTGCTCGATTTGGTCTTTTAAGGAGTTGGTTCCTGATTGGGATTTGTTGCGGGCTGCCGCGAAGTTACAGGATGTTAGGAGGCATGTGTGTTTCTCCTATAATGAAATGGTGCCCACTTTTGAGGATTTTCGGGCTTTGATGGGAGGACCGGAGGTGGAGGCCATCTCGCTTCCTTTGATTGGTGGTGCTTTGCGGTGAGCGTGAAGCTTGCGAGCTTTCTTCGTACTTCGTTGGAAGAAGTGCGGGGCATGATCCTTGATTCGGGTCATATCGACATTTACGAGGCTGCCGGAGCGGTTCATGGTTGATGATGAGTGATGTCTCTTGGGACGCATTTGCCTTGTGCGTGATGGCGACGCTTTCTGAGTCGGCTCCTTGGCATTTGCGATGGGGCTTTGCTAGATGTGGTTGGGCAGCCTGCGAGTGGAGAGGATATTGTCCGTTGGTCTTTGGGGAGACTCTTCATGGTATCGACCGTCGCGGCGGGGATCGGTTCATGAGAGGAAGCCCCGCTTTGCTCACCTTGTGGGCTGCGAGAGAGACTTCGAGGCCATGCCCGAGGCTCCGACGTCGTTTAGCCCGTGGTCATTTGCTCGGCGACCTCTTGTGTTGGATATGGATCGGTCACTTTGGGAGAGATGGATGGCACGGCTTGGTACGCATCGGATCCGGCTGGTGGGTTCCTCCTTTGGAGGATTGAGACTAGGAGGGTCTTGCGGGAAGGGTCCTACGTTATCATAGTTCCGGGTTTGTCTTGGTCCTCCTTCTATATTCCGTCGCTTGTTTCCGGCGGTTTGGGATGAAGCGGGAGCCTTTGTTGGGTGGGATGACCTTGCTTGCGGAGGTAGTTCCTCTTTGTATGGCGGCTTCGGGTGCCTTCTTGTATTTTACGAGGTATGGAAGTATTCCGCTTTCCCTCTGTGGTACTCCTTAGGCGTCGGGGAGTGTCGTATTGACGACTCGATGCTGCTTTGGTATGAGCGGCGTGTTGGGCGATCCCAAGTGGTCTTGGAGAAGCGAGGCGTGTAGCGATTATAGGACCCGGTTGCCGTAGTAGCTATTGCCTTAGGAGTGCCGAAGCACAGTCGACCCTTTGGATGTGACGGGAGACACTTTGTTTGACTACGAGACTAGAGTTGACCGGCGACGGGGAGAGGTCCTCTTTTGCGGGACTCGCGGGGAGGAGATCCGAGCCGAAGCACGGGCGAATGAAGCCACGAGAGCTCTTGGATTGTTTGACTCTACGGGGAGGACCCACGATCTCGGGCGAGAGACGCGAGTTGGTTCACGTGGAGCGAAAGAAGACTCGCCGGGGACGAGGGAAGAAAGGAAAGAATGGCGAGGGGACAAGCGCGAGACGGCGCGGAATGACCTCCTAGGTATCCATTCATTGCATTTGCAAACACATTATTAGTTAAATGTATTAAAGTTGTCTTTTAGCATGTTGTGAACTTGAGAGTAGACCGTGCTTGAACTCATCAAGAGATGTTGTAACCGTTAGTGATTTGTGATTTACTTTTAAAGCTTTGTCGAGACGCAAGATCTCTTGTTTGCCTTTGCTTTTGTTGTGCACTTTGTCGGCGTCCGTCCTTGAACTTTTACATTTGCATTTGCGGGCTGAAGCGATGCAGGCCATGACGGCAATCCCTTTTGCTTAGGCTTTGTGCTTGGGTGAGAGGTTGAATGATCTCTTGACAAGTCGTTTTGACGGTCTTTTCGCGGCTTCCTTGCCTCTTTGTTGGCGTCGGGCTCTTGACCTCTTTTTGCGGCTTACGCTTGAGCTTCTTTTTTTTTTTTTTTGTGCGCCCTTGCTCGAGCTCTCTTTTTTTGTGAGCCCTTGCTCGAGCTCTTTTTTGTGAGCCCTTGCTCGAGCTCTTTTTTATTGAAGCACGTG
This sequence comes from Adenophora triphylla var. japonica, assembly GCA_022495995.1. Lineage (NCBI taxonomy): Eukaryota > Viridiplantae > Streptophyta > Magnoliopsida > Asterales > Campanulaceae > Adenophora > Adenophora triphylla. The sequence continues at coordinate 144,084 of JAFEMH010004256.1, forward strand.
AGGCGAAGACAAGCCCCTGGCAGAAGCGACATGAGTCGATCGTTTGATCTTTGAGTGACCCTCGGATGTCCTTTGATGTTGCCGCCGTCGTTTGACTTGGTCAAGGTGAGTTGGGCGTGTTCTTGAAAAGTGCGTAGCTTGATGGAGGTCTTGATTGACATTCAAACTTTTGACTTTTTGTGTATTTTTAGACCGGACCAATTAAGGTTGCCTACGTTCCCCGGACTAGAGGGCTCGGAGTGCACGTAGTTCGACACTACATGGAGTGCCAAGAGATGCACGGTTGTTCTTCTTTAGGCGAAGTATCTGCGAAGTTTGCTTCCGTTGGTTTGGATTCATGAAGGGATTGCCGTCTAGGTGCATCGGCTTCATGGCACCTCTGGAGAAGATCTTTTGAACCACGAAAGGGCCGATCCATGTGGGTTCCCATTTTCCCAGTGGGTTGGTTCGAGTGGGAGGCTTTTCTTTGAGTACAAGGTCACCTTCCACGATGTCTCGGGATTTGACTTTCTTGTCGAAAGCTCTAGCCATCCTGCTTTGATAGGCTCGGACGTGTTCCATGGCCTTTAGTCGTCGCTCGTCTAGCGAGCCAATTCGTCGTGTCGGCCGGAGCCATTCGACTTCGTTGATGTCATTTTCAGCGGCGCTCGGAGTGAGGGAATTTCCGGCTCGATGGGAAGGACTACTTCCATCCCGTATGTCGGGGCAAATGGGGTTTCTCCCGTGGCTATTCGGCGATGTGCGGTAGCCCCAAAGTGCAAGGTGCGGCTTCTCGGGCCAATCTCGTCCTCGGGTGGTCATTTTTCGGATGATCCGTTCGAGGGTTTTGTTTCTTTGCTTCCACGGCGCCGTTTGTTTGTGGCCGGTAGGGAGAAGATTTGTGGCGTGTGATCTTGAATTCAGCCCGGCGATGCAGTCGAATTCCCCTTCGAAGTGTGAACCATTGTACGATATGACCTCATTTGGGATGCCGTATCGGCGAGATGATGTTTTCCTTGAGGAAATGCGCGACCTTCTTGGAGGTGAGTACCTTGTAGGACTTGGCTTCGACCCATTTGGTGAAGTAGTCGATGGCTACTAAGATGAACTCGTGACCGATTCTTTGCTGGCGGAGCGATTTTCCCGATGACGTCAATTCCCCAAGTGGCAAATGGCCAAGGTGTAGTCATGCGGTAGAGATCGTGGGGAGGTAGATGATTGAGGTTGGAGAACCGTTGGCACTTGTCGCGGCTTCGGACAAAGTGGATGCAATCTGCCTCCATGGAGATCCGGTAGTAGCCCATCTGAGAATGATTTGCATCGGGGCTGCTGGCGTTCATGTGGGGACCGCAAGCCCCATTGTGGACTTCGTTCATGAACTTGTTTGCTTCTTCTTGGGCGATGCGGCGTAGGAGTGGCCCGTAGTAGCGTTTCTTGTATAGCATGTCCCCGAGGATGACGAAGTGAGAGGCGAGGCGTTTTAGGGCCATGATGCTCTTGGTTTTGACCCCTTACGTGTGTGGGTCTTCCTTGTTCATGAAGGTGGTTTCCCGCTCTTGAGGTATTGGAAGATCTTGGTATGTCTTTGGAAATGGCGTCGGACTTGCGTCTCTTTGGCTCTTGACAATCTTGCAAATCGTTGTGATTAAAACCTTCTCGGCGGCTTGGGCCCGGTTTTCTCTCGTTTGACAACATGCTTAAATGTTTGCTTGATGCATTTATTTAATTAATGTGTTTGCCTTTTGTATAGATGAATTGTTATTAAGCTTGTTTTGATTAGTTAATATCATCATTTGTTAAAGATGCAATGAAATGATTTTTAGGAAGGTCGGACCTTTTATTGAAAGCGTGAAAGGCGTACATTGTTGATCAAAGATTCACAATCGTCGGGCGTAAAGCCGTCAAAAGACTCAAAAGATGTGAATAGACGAGACAACAAGACTCGAAGCTAGACTATAGGCGACGAGGGATTGGACCGAGCTTCATTACTCTCGGATGGGCATTTGTAGCTCTAGAGGGAGTGGTCTTTGGTTCGGGTGGCCAATCTTCCCTTGGCATGAGTCCGGAAAGTAGCTTGCATGCGGTTCGATTTCAAACCGGATCGCGGAGGTTTTTGGCTGCTCCACGATGATGTCCCTCCATTAGTGTTGCCACCGGTCCTTGGGGGTTTTTGATGATAGAAGTCGGCGAGGGCTACTTCTAGGAGGGCGAAGCATTCGGCGGTCGGAGTTGATTCTTGCTTGATGTTGATCACTTTCATAGAATCTGCCTCTTTATGCAGGATCTTTGCTTGGACGACGTTTACAATGTCGATTCGAGGCATGCTATATCTCCTTCCCGATTAAGCCTTGGAGGAGGTTGCGCCCTGTTCGTCCGGGTCGGACAGGAATGTTGAATTGAACTAGGCTGTGATGGGTGTCCCCATAAGATCCAGGAGTGTCGGCTAGAGGGTTGTCTTGTACCGGGGGATCGGTGATGAGCCGGTTTGCAAGAGGGTTTTCGGCGAAGTAAGGGTCTACTCCTCGATCAATCTCCATTAGGGCATCCGTCTCTTGATCCTCTCTCGAAGCATTCTTCACGATCGCATATATCGAGTTGTCATCGACCCATGAGTTCTTCGATTTCCGGCTCGTCGCGGCTTAGAGCGTGGATGTAAGGATCCACTTCGTAGCGGGACGGGGTAGGAGAATCATGCAGGGAAGAGTATTCGGTCATGTCGGGACCTTCTTACGGGTCGTAGCTTGCGGCCAAGCACTTGCCATTGCTTTGCTTCCGCGGATCACTTCGATCGCTCCATTAGCATTGATGAATTTCACGCATTGGTGAAGAGTGGATGATCTTGCTTTCATCGATGTATCCAAGGTCGTCCCAACAAAGCGAGAGAAGGTTGGTTTGATTTCCACGACTTGGAACTCTGGAAGACTCCTAGTTGTACGTCAAATTGGATCCTCAAATTGATGACTCCTACGATTGGTCGTGCGGTGGAATCGTAGGCTCGGATTACAGAGGTGAAGGCCTTATCGAGAGAACGGTCGATGCGGAGTCGTTTCGGTGTGCTCAAAGCGATGATGTTGGCTGCGGAGCCGTTATCAATCAAGACGTTCGGGAGGAAGAACATCTCTATTTTTATGAGGATGAGGAGGGCTTCGTTGTGCCGATTCTCACATATTGGCAAGTCATCGTCTGTGAAGGCTAAACCGCTTCCCGTGCTACCGTTGGACTCGGTCTCTTACGGGAACGTTCGATCCATCCATTTGTATGCCTTGGGTGGGGCAAAGATCGTAGGGAGACGGTTGCCCTTGGGCGTTCTTGTCGGAATTCCCGGTCACGAGATCTCTTGACTGCGGTTTCACGCTCCCGGTCGTAGCGGGACGGCATGCGACGGTTTCGGAAATTGCGGGTGCTGCTCTCGCTTGGAGTTTCGTCAAAGGCTATTGAGTTTACCACTGTCGTTCAGGGGGAATGGATTTCCGATGGTATTGGGACCACGAGGGCGTTCCAATTTTCCCTCCTCAATGAGCCCCTGGACCACTGCTTAAGCACGAAGCAATTGTCGGTGGTGTGGCCGGGGTAGTTGTGGAAGGCGCGGTGCTTGCTCATATCCATGTTGGGTTTGGGAGTCTTCGGTTGGAAATTCTCGAGTGGTTTGAGAAGATTTCGTTTCACCAAAGCTTCAAATACTTGACCCGAGGGCATTTCCGGAGTTATCTAAATCTTTGGGCTGTGGGAAGCGAGGGGATTGTTATTCTTTGGGGCTGCTTGATCGCGGTTTACTTGAGCTCAGTTACGAATGTAGTGCCTTGTTCATTTGCTTCCTTTCCTTTGGTCGGGCGGGAGTTGAAGTTGCCGGGTTTGTTCGATAGCGGTAAGATGAGGCGGGGTTCTTTGTTGCCTTTTGAAGACTCGAGTCTTTTCAAACTTTGTCCGGCGTTGACCATGGCACGGAGATCCGGATAGAAATGGTGGGCGATCAAGGTCCTCAAAGATGGCTTGAGGCGAGGAATGGAAGATGTCCATCTGCTTTTCTTTGGAAAGTGGATCCATTATCTCGCTTAGCTTCCGGTTCCATCTTTTGTAGAACTCGCCCATTTGGTTCGTCATCCTTTTGTTCGGTGGCTTGCAAGTCATGGCGGTTTGTTTCCCATTCAAGATTGGCGCGGTACTTCTCCGGGAAGATTTCAATCGATCCCACGTGGAGCGGTTTTACGCCTTCACATTGAGGAACCACCTTAGTGCTTTGTGGATTTGAGGGAATGCGAAAATGATGCGCCATACTGTTGAGGGTTGCCCCTTTGGCTCTCATACCCGGGACGTAGGTGTCGATGTGGGTTTTTGGGCATTGTCCGTCAAACTTTTCCATTTAGGCATCCTGAACTTTGGAGGAGAGGGACCACTTTGTTCGGATCGGTGGCGGGAGGGAGTCCTTTCGAGAACTAGCTAGCTTGCCTTGCATGTCTTTCATTTGTTCAATCGGCCAAGCCATGTGAGGATCGGTATGCGAGGTGGGTTACCATTTTCGGGGACGGAAGCGAAGATGGGGGTGGATTGGGCGATGGGATCGCCATTCGGGAGTCTTGGGGAGGTAGTTGAGTGTATACCAACCCATACCACAGGGTGTTGAAGTTGAGGCGTGATTGCCGGGTCCGCTAAGGGTTGTGTTTGGGAGCTGGGAAATGATTCGTTAGCCCCAATTGGCGGACTAGCAGTGGCAAGCTTGAGAAGTCGGGATATCCGCTCGGGATGCCTGTCCCAGTAAGCATGGGGACTTTTGATTGTGATTGCGAGGCTCGTATAGAGGCAAAGGATTGAATCACTGGGGATACCGAGATGCATTGGGATCTGACGGAGCGAGCACGTATGTGTCTTTGTTGGTGCGAGCTTGATGTGCGAGCCGAAGCCGACTGTGCTGAGGCGGGCATGTCGGAGCCTGCTTGGCCCGACGCTGAGGAGCTTTAAGCGAGAGCTGCTTTGCGTTCTTTGGGGGTCTCGTAGCTTGGCGGAGGCGGAACGTGATGATAGCTTTGAGAGACTGGGGGAGCCGGTATGTCTTCGTCCTCTATGAGAACAAAGGTTCCATCGGGTTGGGAAGCTGCAATTCCTCGAAGACGCAAGGTGTCTACGATCCGAGCTTGCTTTGTTCCTCTTGGCGCTTCTTGATGGTTTCGAAGGCTCGCGGCACCTCCTCCATTGTGCAGAGGTTCCTTAGTGGCGGGGTTCCGTTTCCCTCACTGTTATACATTGATCCCGTCATGGGGAGTAGCGGACGGTGCGGGCCGTTGAGCTTGGAAGGGCTATCGGACCTTGGGACCTCGATACTGAAAAGGCGGCTTCCAGGTATTCTCAACCACTCTCGGTTCGCTGGAGGGGGTGACGGGCAAGGTTTAGACACAGGAAAGACCTCACGGGATAAAAGGGGGAAAGCTAACGTGGCATGCGGTTTCCGTTTCTTTTAATGATTTTTTTTTTTGTTTTAATTTACTTAAAACATGTTTTCTCAGAATCCTAGGTAGGTTGGAAAAGATTGCACTTCTTTTTCGCAACTATGCTAGATCCTGGGTCAGTGGAGACCATCTGTGCGGCTATAAGCCCCTCGTTTTGCACCTGTATTTCGACATCCCAGGGTGGACAGCCCTGGGCGAGGGTCCTATAGGGCAAGCGGTTTCCACCGGCCTAAAAGAAAAAACCGAACCTAAGGACCGAGCCTGTCATGTTCGTTTTGATGCGTTAGCCATGTGAATAGTGAACCTAGCCGGCCACTGAGTCAAGATCAGGTCAAGAGTTCGGCATGACCTCTCTTTACCTTGCTTGCGCAAGGGATCTGTGACGTTAGGCGTTGGCTGGTCATATTTTCATGGCTGACGTATCAAAGGCGTGATGACATGGTGTCATGTGAGCATGGATGTATATCCGGGACGGAACATCGTCTTGGTGTAGCTTCGAAAATCAAGATCAGGTCAAGATTTTAGCATGACCTTTCATCGCTTTGCTTGCGCAAGGGATCTTGAGTTCCGAGCCTTGACTCAGAAAAATGGCCGGCATGGTATATGTATCCAGTGTATGACACGGGCAGGTAAAAACCAACCGAGTACGGACAGAGTGTGACTCAAGACTCAAACGTGCAGGGTTGACGCTTGGCTAGGATGGGATGTTTGGAATGATCCCGTGCGCGTCCAAGAGGCCTAGGAAGACCAAACGGACTGCAACTGAGACCACTCCGGGTTGAGGGTTGTAGTGTGCAGTGTATCCGAGGCGGCGGTGCGCGTAGCATGCGGTGTAGCAGAAGGCGGCGGTGCGAGTAGTGTGCGGTGTAACCTAGGCGGCGGTGCGCGTAGTGTGCGGTCTCTAAAATTCTTTTACGAGTAAAACGAAGTTTTTGAAGAATTTTAAATGTATGCACGAGATGTATATTGATGCATTTTTTTTTTGTATTTTTATTTTTTTTGAAAAATAAAAACGAAGCACGTGCACACACACAACAGTTAAAGAAAGGGGTAAAATGAAAGTTTGACCCTCATCATCGTTTTAAAAATCTTTTGTTTTGTTTAAAAAGATTATAATACAAAAAATTCCCCAGCGGAGTCGCCAACTGAAATTACCCGGATCCGAGAGGCTCGCGCCTCGGCATCTGGCATTTCCCGCTTTGCAGCGTTTTCAGGTTGGAGGTGTCTCGCCGTTTGTTTTCGCATTTGTAGAGTCGCCACGCCGTTTTTATTAAGCCCAAAACATTGAAAAAGGGCATCAGTTTAAAGATAATTTTAAACTGTTTTTGTGTGATGAGATTTTGAGTTCGGAGGTCAGATGACTCCTCGGGAAGAGAATATTAGAATATTAGAGCTCACCCGAGTCGCCTCGTAAAATGAGTCTTTCGGATACCCCTAATATCCTTTAAATGTTGTGTGTGTTTGTGTGTGTGCTTTTAAAAATGCATGCTGTATCGGATGTCTACATTGTATGCTATGTATGGAAATGTATTGAAATAGTGCAGGAAGGAAGCCTTACCAATGTTGGTTTGTGTCTGTCTTCCGCTGGGGAATAGTGTTTGAGGTCGGAGTAGCGTTCCGGTACGGATCGGGATTGCTTCGGGAGATGCCGGTTGTCTGCGGACAGAGTTTCGGCGTGAGTTGATGTCGCAGGCTGCGTTCGGGCAGAGGTTCGGCGTGCGTGGGGATCGTCGGGATTACTCGGGCACAGGTTCGGCGTGCGTTGTGGTGGCAGGAGTCACTCGGGCAGAGTTTCGGCGTGGTTTGGGATCGCCGGTTTGACTCGGAAAGAGCCGGGACACCGTGGAAAGACCAGGCGAGGCCTCGGAGTACCACGAGGGGCCTCAGAGTACCTCGAGAGTGCCTCGGGGCAGCGCGGGAGCGTCGCGGGAGCGCTCGGAGAGGCTTCGGAGCACCACAAGGGAGCTCGGAAGGCCTCGGAAGGATCCGAAAGGGGCCGGGAATGCCTCGGAAGGACTTAGAGGGGAAGCCAGAAGGCCTAGGGAGGAAGAGAGAAGTGGGAGGTGTGTGAAAATGAGGAGGGGGAGCCCTCTATTTATCGTGCCAGATTAGGTGCAAAGAGGTCCGTACGGACCTCCTACTGGTAATCCCGAGACTTTTGGTTTTCCTCGATTTGAGGAATGCGTGATGATGGAGGAATATTTGCAATTATGATGTTCCCCGTGCAATAAGGTTCGTACGGACCAAGTTGACATGCAAAGAGGTCCGTACGGACCAACTGCAGGGGGTAATCATTTTCCCGGGATTTGAGGGAATATTGTGGACTTTAAGAGGATTCAGTAATTATTAAAGCAAAGAGGTCCGTACGGACCATTATTGCTTTTTCAATTTTCTGAAAATTCCCAAAAGGTCCTTTTGTCCCTTTTTATCCCAGAAAGGCTCCTCCCTTGGTTTGGCTGGGGGTTTTGAGAGGGTTTTGAGTGCCGGAGGTCGTCGAGACTGCGTTGATGAGTCTGCGGTGTTTCCCGTGTGTTTGAAAGGGGGTGATCCAAATTGGGGTACTTACACACCCGAGGATGTGATTGGCCTGATGAAATTACCCGGATCCGAGAGACGCGCGATTGCGCCCCGGCATCTAGCATTCCGTTTGCATTGGTCGATGGAGGTGTCTCGCTGTGTTTTTTCTTTATAGAGTCGCCACGCCGTAAAAACGAGTCTTTTGGTCCCCTTCTTTCTTTAAATATTGTGTGTGTGTATGTACTTTTAAAAATGCATGCTGTATCGGATGTCTACGTTGTACACTACGTATTGAGATGTATTGAAATAGTAATGGAAGGAAGCCTTACCAATGTTGGTTCGTGTGTGTCTTTCGTTGGGGAATAGTGTTTGAGGATGGAATAGTATTTCGGGACGGACCGGGATTGCTTCGGGATGTGTCAGTTGTCTGCAGACAGAGCTTCGGCGTGCCTCGGGATTGTCAGGTGTGCACTCGGGCAGAGTTTCGGCGTGCGTTAGGATCGTCGGTTGCGTTCGGGCAGAGGTTCGGCGTGCGTCGGGATGGTCGATTGCGTTCGGGCAGAGTTCCGGCGTGCGTCGGGATCGTCGGTTGCGTTCGGGCAGAGTTCTGGCGTGCGTCGGGATCGTCGGTTTGGCTCGGAAAGGGCCGAGACGCCTCGGGAAAGACCAGGCAAGGCTTCCGAGTACCACGAGAGGCCTCAGAATACCTCGAGAGTGCCTCGGGATAGCGCGGGAGCATTCGATAGGGCTTCGGAGCACCGCGAGGGAGCTTGGAAGGCCCCAGAAGGAACCAAAAGGGACCGGGAGTGCCCCGAGGGGTCTTAGAAGGGGAGCCTGAAGGCTTAGGGAGAGAGGAGAGGAGGGAGGTGTGTAAAATGAGGGAGGGGAGCCCTCTATTTATAGTTGAGAAAAATATACAAGAAGGTCCGTACGGACCTTCCATGAAAACCAAAAATTTAGTTTTCCCAGATTTGAGGGAATAATGTGGACTTTAAGAGGATTTTGTAATAATTATGTCTGGATGCAAAGAGGTCCGTATGGACCTTCTATGCTTTTCCAAATTTTGTAATTGTGATGGCAAGCTAGTTCTTGTCGAGAGCTTTCCAACCATATATGGCACGTCTCAATCGGAGTTCGTATGAAGGAGTTATGACCTTCAAATTTATGTAAATATTTCGTTTCATTCAAATTTATTCTATGCACTTCTTTAAACATTCAATCTTAAAATTGTATTAAATTGGTTACATATTTTCTTATAGATAGCTGAACATCCGGGTGATGCCAAAGCTGCGAGGTTAAGACATTTAGCATCAACTCTGTACTTGAACGTTCATTTATACAATGGTTCTTTCGTGAATGGATATGTGTTTCATACCAAAGATTACGGGGGCTCTAAATTGACGTGGAATAGCGGTGTGAAGCTTAAAGGAAACCTTTATTATTATGGCGTCCTGAAAGAAGTAGTCGAGGTGGAGTATTTGTGTTGAAACAGTGTTGTCTTGTTCAATTGTGATTGGCGAGATGCTATGCGAGGTGTTAAGAAGCACGCCATATTTGACCTTGTCGATGTAAAGGACTCGTCCAGACATAATGGCGACGACGTCTTCATCTTAGCATCTCAAGCACAACAGGTATACATGACTCCCTACCCTCGTCCGCGACCCGACGGATGGTGGGCTCTCTGGATGACCAAGGCTAGGAGCATGATTGACAACCTACCCTCGTCGACAACTACAGAGTCGTCATTAGAAACACCCTATCAAGAGGATGAAATGCCAGTGCCACCTAACGTTTCATCAGCTAATCATCCATTACATGATGTCACTCATATTCCTCAAAATGTTGATGAACCCGAGGAGGATTTCTTACCAGTGAATTTGCCACCTCCTCCGCCTCATTCAGGTCATCTCGCGCACATTGATATTGATGAATCAGAGGAAGAGGAAGAGGAAGAGGAACCAGAGTTTGAGTCATCAGAGTCCGAAGACGAAGATGAAGAACTCGAGTTTTGTAGTAATTTAGAGTCCAGTAATGATGATTGGGACGAAGATTAATAATAGTTTAAAGTTTTATATGTATTGTGAATGCTTTAGATTATTAGAACTTTAATGTTTTATATGTATTGTGAATGCTTTAGATTATTAATAGTTTAAAGTTTTATATGTATTGTGAAAGCTTTAGATTATTAGAACTTTAAAGTTTTATATGTATTGTGAATGCTTTAGATTATTATTAATAGTTTAAAGTTTTATATATATTGTTAATGCTTTAGATTATTAGAACTTTAAAGTTTTATATGTATTGTGAATGCTTTAGATTATTATTAATAGTTTAAAGTTTTATATATATTGTGAATGCTTTAGATTATTAGAACTTTAAAGTTTTATATGTATTGTGAATGCTTTATATTATTAATAGTTTAAAGTTTTATATGTATTGTGAATTCTTTAGATTATTAAAACTTTAAAGTTTTATATGTATTGTGAATATATTGTTTCCTATTGTTAAAGTTGTATATTTTAATATTTTTACTGTAATACAGATATGAGTTCTAGTAGAAAGGGTAGGAAGAGTAAGCCCATCTACACATCTATTACTGGGACGCAACCGTCCCAATCCGGTACTGATGATGCCGATGTCGACCCTTCACGCAGTAGTACTAGCTCCACCTCTGGGGCCGATACTCATACTACTGTCGATTCTGAGGGGAGGATATTTATCCAGATATCGTCACTTTATGACCAGTAAGTAACTCTTCATTAATTTGATATAAGTTGGTTCCTTTTTGTTTTATATATAATTCATTATTTAAGTTAAAATGTTATTGTACAAATATACTTGGCAGGTTTCTAGGTGGATACCCTACCCCAGGGACTAAGATCGGGCAGTATTGGCGGTCTCGGCTCATGACAGAGTTTTGGCCCAACTGGAAATCATTGCCACCGAGGCAGAAGGAGGATGCGTGGGAGGAGTTTAAGGTAATGTGTTAATGGTTTTTATTTAAAACTTAAATGTTAGTTTGTTATTAAAATGTTATAATTAATAATGATTATACTCTTTTAGTTTTGTAATGTTATCATTATATGTTGTAGGGGAAATATTGTTGGGCGCCGAAAATCGACGAGGTGACGGCTAGATTTGTTTTCGATAAACAGGCTCACAAGCTATTTACGGATCATATTGGTAACATATTTATCTATCTTTAATTAGTTTAATTAACAATGATTATACTCTTTTAATTTTATAATGTCATCATTATATGTTTACGAGATATTCATATTTTTTATAGGTAACACGAAGAAATAATTTTATACTAAGCGGCTCGAGGAGAAACAACAGCCCTTGACACCTACTTGGATGATCGAGGAGGTGTTTCTTCAATTTTGCAAATATTGGGGGTCGGATGCGGCGAAGACTAAGTCCGAACAGGCTAAGGCAAATAGAGCAGGCTCCTCGGGGTCGGCGACGAAACATACCATGGGGACGATCCCGGTCGGCGAGCATCACTACCGCATGATATGTATGTTAGTTTAAATGTAGTAGTGTATGCATGCTTTTAAATAGGTTTATGTACGTATGTTAGCTGGGAGCCATGTTGATGCTATGAAATCCATGGTTTTAGTGTAAATGTAGTGTATGCATGCTTTTAAATCAATTTAAATGTTGCATTTATACAATTTCAAAGTAATAATCTGGCTTATTTTATTTATAGGAAAGGGATCATGGTCCGAATGTCAGTTTTTTGGATGTTTACGCTAGCACCCATGTTCGGACAGGTACAGCGCCCGATCAACCTCCGCAATGGGTTGACAATCGCTCTGTTAATGCCTTTGTAAGTAAACTATCATTAAATGACTTGATTTTGAATATGTAAATTTATTTATGCCCCTTACATTCTGTATATGATTATAATTGTTTGTTTTATTTTGACAGAGTGCATATCAAGCCGCCGTTGTTCCCGAAGGAACGCCTCCCGGCGAGCCCGTTACCTTCGTGCCTGATGTTTGGCGCTCGGTCACCTCTGAGGGACATCCAAAGAGAGGAGCCCGAGTGTTAGGGATGGGGGATCACGGGCGGCAATGCCCGTCGACGTCGATCGGCCGTCGGCCAAATGTTGCCCCGCCCACGTATCATGTCCGAGGGTCGACACTCTGCAGATTGAGTTGGCTGAGGAGAGGGCAAAGCTTGCGGAGGCTTTGGCGGCTCAGGTGCAAATGCAGGAGGAGAATGCTCGGCGCCATGCAGAGACTTATGCCAAATTTGCGATGTTGTTGGCTCGTATCGACCAGGGTAATTTCCAGCCTCCCCCGAGTTGATTACGGACTATTTTAGACTTGTTTGTACTATTTTATACTTGTTTGTAAACATTTGAGATATTTGGAACCCGCGGGAGACCCTCTCCCTTATCCCCCCTATCCCCCCTATTACCCCCCCTCTCTCCCCCTTCCCCCCTCTCCCCTCCCGATTTGGTACGGTGATATTTAGTTTAGTTTGTTACGCTGATATTTGATTTTTAGTTTTTATAGTTTTAGTTTTATAAATTGAATTGTTATATCAGGTACAAAAAAATTTGGTTTATTGATATTTTAAATTATTTTTTTTAATTTATTTCAGTATCAGCGACGGAAATTTCCGTCGCTGAAATTAATTTATTTTAACTAATTTTTATTCCAGCGACGGAAATTTCCGCCGCTATATCAATTAATTTTAATTTAATTTTTGATTTCAGCGGCGGAAATTTCCGTCGCTGGAATAAAAATTAAATTAAAATTAATTGATATAGCGGCGGAAATTTCCGTCGCTGATATTAATTTATTTTAATTAAATTTTTATTCCAGTGACGGAAATTTCCACCGCTGAAATCATTTAATTTTAATTTATTTTTTTGATTTCAGCGTCGGAAATTTCCTTCGCTGTAATAAAAATTAATTAAATTAAATTAATTTCAGCGACGGAAATTTCCGCCGCTGAAATTAATTTTATTTAATTAATTTTTATTACAGCGACGAAAATTTCCAACACTGAAATTAATTTAATTTAATTAATTTTTATTACAGCGACAAAAATTTCCGCCGCTGAAAATGAAAATGTAATTAATTTAAATTGATTTAACGACGGAAATTTCCGTCGCTGTGGTCAGAAAATCACCGACGGAATTAATTCCGTCGGTAAAATCAAATTATACCGGCGAAAATTGAGCCGTCGGAGACCAGCGGCGGGAGAATAGCGGCGGACCAGCGACGAAATTTTTCTGTCGCTGTTTAATTTTAGCGACGGAAATTTGGATTTAGCGACGGAAATTTCCTTTGCTAAAACCTGTTTTTCTGGTAGTGTGAGTACAATCATTCTCAAATTAGGATTCTTATTAGCCGCTCATTTCCTTATAACCATAGAGTCCTTTCCATCCTTGAAACCTACCTTATATACATGATAACTACTAGAAATGAAGGTTAGTAGTTAGTCAAAACAATATCAATCCTAAACTAAGTCAATATTAACAATTATTTCCTAAATTAATTTAATGGAAATATGTTCACAAAATATCATAAAATCAGAAACACAAAGATGTATGATTTGAGTATGTCATACTCTTTCAGTGTGTTTTGTGGGTGGGTGTGTATGGGGAGAGGAGGACGTATAGAGGGAGGGAGAATAAGATGTGGTTTTGAGGGTTTGATGCCAACGGAAGAATAGAGATTTATGACAGTACGAAAGAATCAGAAACAATGAGTTACAAACCATAGATAAAGAAAGTCTTAGCTTTTCTTTTATTTTCTTTATTCAATAATCAACAAGTCTCCTTTTTTTCAAATCCTAACAACCCACCCTATAAATACTAAAAGAAAACCCTAATAAAATCCTAGAACACTTATAAATGAAAAGACTAAAATACCCTATAATAATTAATCATAAAACAAACACTTAAATCCCTAAACCCATTAACTTTGAAGCCCATTGAAAGTTCCTAGCCGCAGGCTGTTGCTGAAGTTCCGCCTGGCTGCTGCCCAGGCGCCCGCCTGGCTAATGGTGAGGCGCCAGCCTCGCTTCCCGCTGCTTCCTCAAGACTGCTGCCTCTGTTTCTGTTACTACCTTTTGCCCTGTTTCTGTTACTGCCTTTTCTGCTGTGTATCAACCTGCATCATCCTCCCCTCCTTAGAAAAAATCCGTCCTAGAATTTGACATGTTGCTTTAGGAAATACATTTTGAAATTTATCCTTAAATCGTTGATGAACTTTATATTTCGTAGCACTCATCAAAATATTCATCCAATCAACCAAAAAATATGTAACAAAATCTTCAAATAACAATTTCTTGACAGTCTGATGACAAATCTGACCGGAGAACAACCAATTGAAAGAATCTTCATATGGATAAAAACACTTAAGGAACCCAAAATTCTTCGACAATTCATCTGACGGAAATTTTGAACAAGGTGTTTTTCGATCAACCGAGTATGACCTTTCCAATTGACAAATATCACAGTCACACTTGTCAAAAATCGAAGGTTTTGACCAATCAACAAACTGATCAAAACTGTCTAATAAAACAAAGGGTAATGATGGATCATAAAAAACCCTTTCAACAATAACGATAGATAATGGGACGCAAAATACATCTGGATATGCCATACCTTCAATCCCTTGACTCTCAATTTCTGCTTCGATATCCCTTGAAGGATCTTCCGCATTCCTGGATCCAATTTCGTGACCCTGGTTGAAGGGAGTGACCCCTTCATGAAACTCCATGTCCTCGGATGATAAATCTGAATCTGAACCCATCGGTGGATGCTCCACATGCGCCTGAAGGTTCTGGAGTTGTTGAATCTGCTTTCGCACTTCGTCTACCTCAATATCACGTATGCCACGTTTACGATAATGAACGTCTTGACTGGAATCCGCTCCACGGTTCCTTCCACAAACATCTTTTCCGCCACAAACACTACGCCCTCATTCGGCCATCAATATCGATACCCTCGTCCAGAAATCTGATATCAAATGATGCAAATGGAAGGATATAGATTTATGACCGAACGAAAGAACCAGAAACAATTGGTTACAAACCCTAGATAAAAAAAGCCTCAGCTTTTCTGTTATTTTCTTTATTCAATAATCAACAAGTCTCATTTTTCCAAATCCTAACACCCTATAAATACTAAAAGAAAATCCTAATAATACCCTAGAACACTTTTAAATGAAAAGACTAAAGTACCCTATACTAATTAATCATAAAACAAACACTTAAAACTCTAAACCCATTAACTCTGAAGCCCATTGAAAGCTAATGGTGAGACACCAGCCTCGCTTCCAGCTGCTTCCTCAAGACTACTGCCTCTGTTTGTTTCTGTTACTGCCTTTTGCCCAGTTTCTGTTACTGCCTTCTGCCTTGTATCATCCTGCATCAGGGTTGATGCAATTTTGCCATTAAAATTATTATAAAGAATGCGAGGACTTTGTGGTAGTATAGATTTCAACGCAGGGATCTAAAGGGGAAAACTCTAAGTGTCGTCTTTTTTTTTTTTTTTTTTTTTTTTTTTGAGAACTAGCTCTATATAAAAACTAAAAACCTCTATATTATTCTCTCCTTAATTAATTGGAGCTTTCAAACTAGAAAAAAAAAAATCCTCGTGCTTGACAGCGCAGGTGTATGGACTTATCAGCATGCCCATAGTTAATTATGTTATAAACAGACATCTGTACCGGAATATTATATACTCTCTTCGTTTTATTACAAAATGCACAAAAACTCAATTTTGTTGCCTCATCACAAAACCCACAAACTAAAAAATGAAAGTTTTTAATACTTATTTATTCATATGACCCACTTCTCATACTCAAATAATCTATCCACTTACTACCCGTGTTCTCTCTAATACCTCTATTTTTATGCTTAAAACACTTACTCAACTATTTACTTTTCTTAGTTTTTGTACAAAACCTATTTTGTGCTTTTTTTTTTTAATGGGACTGAGGGAGAGTACATATTTATTTGTGTTTTAAAACGAAGAGAATATTGTGGCATCTAATATGTCCATATAAATTAGCCTGCTTTTTCCATGAACGCACACACACAAACACAGTTAAAATACTTCTTTCTTGAATCATATTTTTTTTGGTACATGCCAAAATGAGTTTCTGGGACAAATTTGTAGAAGAGACAGTTCTAAATATGGAGTCTAAGAAACTCTTATTTAGTGAATTAATACCAATCCAATTTCCCATTAATAGTCAAATGTATAAAGACAATGAAATTGAGTTTCTTGATGGTTTGAGTAGCCGGGAAAGAGCTACCGTTGAAATCCAACTTCTAGATTCCTCATTTCAAGGATGGGTACGAGGTGACAATTATCTCGTTTCTCCAGGTATGTTTTTTTTTTTAATTAATGGAAATGAGTGTTTTCTTATTTTAGGTACGCAATATAAGAACTCTTTTATCATACTCATCTTTACAAATGATAATATTAATGTATTGTATAGTACAATAAACTAAATCAATAGCTAAAGATAAATTTTCGGACTACCAATATATATAGGAATGCAAATGAGTTAGTGTTGCTATTTACATACGCTAAATTGTTAAGTAAACCTGTATTTACGCTTAAAAAGATATATGTACAATAAAACATTTACAGCATGAAAATGGGTGTATTTTAAAATTTGACGTGTGTAAATAGAAGCCCTCAATGCAATACCTTCATCTAAAATGGGTTTTGTTTAACCATCGCAAACTAATTTAATTCCAGCGGATGTGAATTTTTACAATCGCAAGCTTGGACAATCTGTTAGTGACCCTCAGCGAGTCAGAAAGTTAGTTTTATTCTCTTCAAATGATTACTTGGCCTTAGGTTTGCATCCATCAGTTACCAAAGCTGTTACAACGGTATGCCTGTTTTTTTTAATTATTATTGAAACCTTTTTTCTTTCTTTTATTCTACTACAAACATCTACTTAAATTATATTAACTCAGGCTGTACAAGAACATGGAATGGGGCCAAGAGCTAGTACTTTAATGTGTGGTTATACAAGTTACCATCAACAACTTGAAATATGCATTGCAGACTTGAAGCATAAAGAGGTCTCTTCTTATACTTTAATTTTGGATTTGATTAAATTTAGTGTACTCCTACATTTTTTATATTTATTTTTCTTTCTTTATGATATTTTCAAAAAAAAATTCATTTGTATATAATATTATTTGCACCTCCGTCCTAAAAACTGATAAATATATAATAATCTTAGTGTGGCTAATTCAATTTCAATGGTTTTTCAGGATTGCCTTTTATGTCCTACGGGCTATGCAGCCAATATGAGCTTCTTATCTGCATTAGCATATATAGGTTCTAATCTCTCAGCTGCTACTAATAAGACAGTCAACTCTTTGGAGGACGAAAGAATTGCAATATTTTCGGATGAATATAACCATAGTTGTGAAAAAAAATTGATACTGTTAATTTTACATTAATTAAAACCCATAGTTGACTAAACATATATTTTCATAAGACATTATTTTGTGAAACTATGAATGTGTGTGTGAAGAAACTAAACATATATTTAAAACTCACTTAAGTTCTACTTTTGTTACTATGAATGTGTGTGTGAAGAAACTAAACATATATTTTCATAAGACATTATTTTGTGAAATTTTTACATTAGCTTGTTTAGCATGGATGGAGATTGGGCGCCAATGACCGATCTTGTAAGGCTTCGCAAGAAGCATGGATTCTTGCTTGTTCTTGATGAGGTAATCAACTCATGTAAAATTTTCGGTAGTTAATAATTAATTTATTCCCTTGGATTAAAAATGTTCTCATATACTCTAATATAAATTTTCAGGCTCATGGGACACTCGTTTTTGGGAAAGATGGTGGGGGTGTGGCCGATGAATTCGGTGTTGAAGATGAAGTCGATATCTCTATAGGAACTTTAAGTAAGGCTGCTGGCAGCTCAGGAGGTTCGTAAAATCTAGGGAGAAACGCGTTTCTCCATAAGTTATGGAGAAACGGGTTACGGGTATCCAGAAGCTATTGAAAGGATATCCAGAAACTTTTTGTATAGGCCATGACCTTGTCCCATGGTTACTTCTGATATCGATCTCAAAGGTTCGATATCCGTAACCCTTTGAAAGGATATCCAGAAGCTTATGAAAGTGATATCCGAAACCTTCAATGATATCCGAAACTTTCAAAATGTTTCTATATTCATTTGATGGTTTCTGGATATACATTTGAAGGTTTCTGGATATCCAGAAACCTTCAATAAACAATTTCTGGTCTTGGCCTTGGATTTGGCTTCAAATCTATTTTTTCTGGATATCCGCCCAAAGGCTTCTGGATATCCGTTTCAAAGCTTCTGGATATCCAGAACCCTTTGAGACTGATATCCAGAAATCTTCTTCTGGTTATCAAACGTATAGCTTCTGGCTATTAAAAACGCGTTTCTCCATAGTTATGAAGAAACGCGTTTCTCAGCAGACCTACTCCTCCAGGAGGTTTCATTGCTTGCAGGTAACTAGCTCATGATCAGTACTGACGTAAATATGGACATTCAGCATATATTTTTCTTTTTAGTTCCTTTCATTTCTTTTGTTTTTTTTTTTTTTTTTTTTGCTATTTTTTCAATTGGGCATCTTTTAAGTCCAGCGATGTGCATGCTTACGTGAGTATGTATATGATCAGCAGTGCTCATGGTTTTCATGTTTACTAGTGAATAGCCCGTGCTCCGCACGGAAAATTAATTTGCCATTTTTATATTACTTAATTTATGTTTTTATTTAATAAAGTAGCATGACATTTTTTGGTGATATAAATCTATTTTATATCAATCAAAATATTTACATTTATAAATTCAGGAGATTTTTTTCTTTTAACCTTTGTTGTATATAGTTTGTACTTATTATTATGACAATTGAAATTTGAGTAATAACAATAAATTATTATTGTAATTAGTTAACTTCTAATTTTATAGATGATTGAATTAATAATATTCAATATCTTTGATAATTAATGATTTTATACTACATACACATATTATGATTAGTAAATATAATTAGAAAATTATATGAGAATAGTGATCTGGTATAGTAAGTTTAATACCTAATATTTACCAAATACGGAGTATAGTAACTATTAAATTAAATATTAATAGTTACCCTATGTATGTAACTAATATTGAAGCATTATCTAAGATATTCTAATATATTAAAAATTAATGTTTCTAATTAATCTTATATTTAACTAATAATATTAGCTTATATTAAACTAAATGATAATAATTACCACACGGTGAATAATTTTTTTTGATTAAGTAAATAATTATTTATGTGTTTTAATTGATTTTTAAGTAACAATATAAATCGAAATTGATAATCAATGTAGCGGATATTAGGAGTATAATTAATACAGAAAAAAGATGTTGATACATGATGTAACGTGGAAAGCCCTTGAGACAACTATCTCGCCGGCACAAAACCACGGGAGGTTAGGTCCCTGCCTAACCAAAAAACATTATTAAAATTTTAGTGTTACAACTTTGGAAGATGAAGAGATATGGTTACAATAGCGTGAGTTTAATAGTGTGTGCCTAAGTGTCAACTTAATCTCTTCCATCTCCTATATATTTAAAGTAGTTTCAATCTCAAAATTTATTAGTATCATTAGGATTCAAATTCAAAATCTTTATGATGTGATGTGAATATGTATAGTTTTGAAGAAATAAAATAGGCGAACCTGGACTGAATTCGTTGCAATCTAAAAATTTATGTCGGTAATTTGATTAAGTAGTGTAATTGAATTATGGAACGAAGGCAAGGAAAGGATTGAGGGTGGAAGGAATTCTTGGATTGTTAGAGTTTTGGAAAGTTGGGGTTATCTGTGGGTGTTATAGAGGCTTTGGCATTTGATAATTAGGGATGCTATGCAGTTCGTGATTAATTTGGGACAGATTTTGGTATTGCATGGATTTAGGTTCTGCAGATTTTTGGATGCTGGTTTGCTGGCCATGTCATTTTGCTTGCTCGCCCGTGCAACTGAAAGATTTTTAAGCG
Source organism: Adenophora triphylla var. japonica (assembly GCA_022495995.1). Lineage (NCBI taxonomy): Eukaryota > Viridiplantae > Streptophyta > Magnoliopsida > Asterales > Campanulaceae > Adenophora > Adenophora triphylla. Next base: position 164,060 of record JAFEMH010004256.1, read on the forward strand.
TGGAGTTTCTGTTTTCTTGGAGCGTCCACTCGCAATTTTATGGTGCGTCCGCTCCCCTGGAGGCTGGGCTGGGCGGTGGATTATGCCCCTGAAAAACACACAAACCCCCCCTCAAACTATGTAAAAAAAAACCCACCTATATAAAGTTATTAAATTGCAAAAATCACAAATTTACAAACCTCACCCTCCTGGTCCGATTCGGCCGCAATTCGCCGCTCCGATCGAAGACGCCGCACGAAGGTCACGGGCTCACATCGACGGCGTCGGTCACGGCACACAGGAAATCCTTCGCGACAATTGCTCCTTCTCTTGCAGTTAATTCCGTAGTTATCTCTAGGGTTTGATTTTGCGATCGTCTTCCTCGCTCCTTTTCCTACATCTCTCTCTCTAGGGTTTGATTTCGGATCGTCTTCAAATTCGCTACATTTTTCTGTAATTAATCGATGATTTGTTATCTGTTTGATTTTGATTGCCATTAAAAACTAAGAATATATGATTTATCCTGACGCCTGATCGAAGTTTTCTATATTTTGATGCCAATTGAAATAGTCTATCCCCAATTTATTATTCCCATCAAGTAATTCCTCATTACATTCATTTAACTAATTATTTTGAAGTTTGTACATCTATTTTATTTTCAATTTTGATTTATTCATAAATTAATGGATATTTTTGGTGAACTATGTTATTTTTTCTAACTTATCCAGTTTGCGAAACAAAAGAAGATCGAGTAACCAACTAAGAATTATCATGTCTGGCTGACTCACAAATATGTGATCATTAAAATACCAAATGAAATACCATAGTTCCAAATAAAATTTTCGCAAAAAATCCTCTTATTTCTAGCCACAATAGTTTAAAACTGAAAAAAAAAAACAAATATTGTACTGAGTGAAAAAAGTTGACAGACTTAATACGATGCTAAACAACACTTGTTGCCTATTTATCCAATTCCTCTTGTTTAATTTGCTTGATTCCCTTCGTAATAGACAATTGTATCTCTTCATCATTGGAGGTAGTATCTAACAAACGTTTTTGTGGAGTGATTGATGTTGAAGAACTGTCACACACAGATTTCAAAGGCTTATCCTACATAATAAAAACGTAAAATAACATGATCATAAAAAGCAAACTCTCAAAATCAAAGTGAAGTAGAAAAACAAAAAGTAAACTATGGATACAAAGAAATTTAACTCATTATTGCAGTTCAAGCTGGTCACAATTTCAATTCCATGATTCAATTTGGAAGCAACCTCCTGAAGTTTAAAACAATTAATGGTTATGAATTTGAGCTTTTGTCTAAAGCTAATGTGATGTATTTTCTACTTATATTATCATTTATGAGTGATAAAAACTGGGCGATGATATCTGTATCCTCTGATAATTGTTTTACTGTGAAAGTTCGTTTATCTTGATCAGTATCTACAGTTCTTTGGTCAACATCAATCCTGAATAAGCATCGTCTTTCAAACATTTTTCGAAAAGATTCAGGTAGTTTGCCCTGTTGAACATCATGTTATATGAACATTATTTTACATCTATTAAAAAGTAGTAATCTATCTAATAACAAAATAACAACAAATTAGCTACCTCTGAGACATCGGCAAGAACTACAGGAGCAGACATTCCGAGCAAAGAAGATGTTGTCGCATCGAATAAAATAAAGTGTGTCTCAGCTAGATCTATATCATTCATATCAGTGACCAAAATCCTGATTTTGAACCTAAAAAAAATAGGTACACAATTAGTTCGAATGAAGATAATGATTGTAAATCTTTTTATTTATATATATATATATATATATATATATATATATATATATATATATATATATATATATATAACCAAATCCGTCAATTACCTAGGGATAGCATTGCCATAAGTTGTCTTGCATTTAGGACAGTTTTTACTGCTGTTTTCAAAGCCTTTAGCACACTTTATATTGCTACACCCATCATAGTACCAGGTGGCATGTGAATCCACATCCGATATGGTTGCCAGTACGGAGTATACGCCAACCTAATAAAAATGATTATAGTAAAAAAGATTAATGTTGATTCAAGAATATTTAAATGAGTATAACCTTTATAAAAAATTAAGTATATTTATAATATACCTCTGTACATGTGAGCAAATCACCAATCGTCTTGAGTTCTTTTTTTTCAACCACAGATCACTATTGATACGACTACTATCATTAGTGGTAATAGTCAAAGAACGACTAACCGATGAAGATCCAGTTTCACGCCTGTAAAAGTGATATATGTAAATTAACATATCCATACAAATTTGTATAACAAATTCATGGATTCTTATAAAGGTTTAGTGTTCATTTACTTGCTAAGATAATCCGCTACTTCAGGGAACGGTGCATTAATATGTATTATTGAAGCATGCTTCATAGTACTAACTTTGGTTTTCCCTGTATAAATATTATAAAATTCACTCACATGATAATATGCCTTGAATCAGAAACGTAATTGTAGTTTAAGTAAATATAAGTAAAAGATACCTTGGTATGTAAATAGTATTACAAACTGCAAAACCAAAATCACTGGGCCTTCCTCATTTTGACCCCTATTGTCAATATACTGTTTTTTTAACTTATCTCCAAATGAGGCCCACAGGACGGCAGTCAACTCATTTCCACTGTCAAAATAGTTGAAAGTAATTATAGAATATATCTTAATTAGTCACAAAATATATTAATTAACCTTTAAAGAATAAATTTTTTGAAACACATACTCATTATCAATCAGCTGAACATCAAACTTTCTAGCATTAAACCTCTGCACAAACTCAAAATCTCTAAGAGGTAAAATCACCTCTCCAATCACATCTAGCAAATATTCAGCAAATGTAAGTAAATATCATAGTAGTAACTTTTGTTTTACCTATATAAAGATAATCTATATAAGATCGAAAAAATAAAAATATATGCGATTTATAGTTCTCACCGACTACAAAATCCAAATTCAAACTCCCAATTGTTTGAAAAGGCGTGAACTCAAAACTGTTTTCTGGAATTTGGACAGACTTGTCGACTTCAGACACGTCAGTCGCCAAACTCATACACATTTTCCATTTGTGATTTAGTATCGCCTTTTGCAATGGTTGAACGCAGTTTTCTTCGACACCAAACTTTAAAATCTTTAGCATTTTTCCTTCTTGAAACTTATTTGTAAATTGGGAAGGCAATTTGCTAGGGATCGTTGCTTGGATTTTAGATCCCTGTATAAAATATTAAATATCATTAATTAATTAATTAATTAATGAAATATTAATAACATTTGGAAATAAATATATGAGATCTATTACCTCCTGATCAACCAATATCATTTCAGTTGATTTTTTTCCGTATTGTCCAATCAGCTCCCATTGACGTAATATGCGAACATTAACGCCGGATTGTTTAGTTTTCTTGTCAATTGATTTGACAGCAATCATACGGCTTGTAGCCATTACCTGTGTTTTAAGTCAATGAAATACATAAGCATCTGAATATTAAAGCAAAACTAAATGAAGCTGATCTTTTATGGCAATCAATTTAAACATTTTGAAATTCAATTCATACCTAATATAAAGAAAAAACTGTTCAATCAAATGTAATCAATTTAAACCTTTTTTTTTTTTAATTCTGTAAGTAGTTTTTAAAAACTATATATGAAGGGGGCATAGACTAATTAAGATAAGTCTGCGCTTTAGTTGCCGAATTGAGGCCAGTAGGAAGCTTCTCACTATAGCAGTCACAAAAGTAGGTAGGAGAAATAGGCGGAAGGAGAAAGACAGACAGATCGATAGAAGGAGATAAGGGCCGCTATAAGCCCTTAACTGTGCTACTTTGCACTCGGATGCGTATTTGAATTAGTAGATCGGGCTAAAGTGGTAAGGACTCATTTGAGGAGTACTACAGATGAAGGGGGCATAGCCCAATAAAAAACTACAGTGTGTCACTTTTGAAGAACAAAGTCAGAAGAGCATTGACTTTCTCGTGTCACATACACTTACCTTACAGACTTCCATGAACAGCTTTGAATAGCAATTTTGAGACTGGAAATAAGTAAAACAGTAAATGGTTGATTGAATCTCTTAGCTCCCGAAGAACTTATACATCATCTGGATATTCCAAAGTCAAAATAATATTCACATCAGAAGATTGATACTTTTATCGGATGATCCGAATAATGATTTATGATTGTTAAATAGACTTCAGAAGAATGTTGATACTTTTATCATAAAATAAGCTAGATAGTCATAATATACCTATAATATACCTGAATATAGAAATCTTTATTCCAATAAAAATACCCTTCTACACACTGAAAGAAATCAGTCTCTGAAAGACTCTGAAAGAAATCAGTCTAATGATTTATTTCAAATTTTGATGGTAAGCTTGAAGGGGTCATGCTTGTTAAATGGAAGAAGAAGATATTGAATCCCTTTTCGCAGGAGAAAAATGCTATGAAAATATGGAGGTAAACATTTTAATTTATAAGAGTTTTTAAGTTTATCTCATTTAGAGTTTGGATTACATCAAACAAATATATTAGTCCATATCTATAACATATGAAAAAAAAAATTTGTTTCAAATTGAACATTATCAAAAACTCTATCCAGTATTTACCATATCACATGTCTTCCAAAACCAACAGTCTGATGAAAATAATGACTCCAATGCATCCATAATGTGAGTAAAGATCCTCTTTATCATAATACTGTACCATTGTTTGTGCAACGAATAGAATATTTACATGTGTCAAAGAGGATTTGAATGGAAATTAGGCTTTCAAAATTTGATGATGTAGGGATCATATTTTGTTTAACATTTTATCAACGCATTTCCTTAATTTAAGGATGAGCTATATTATGATAATATTGTCTTTGTAATTTTAGTAAATTATGGATCTTGATTTGCTTAATTTTAGGATTGGTTTGTTGAGATTTGGAATTTTGAAAAATATATTCTTCTTCTTTTTTTCTGAAAGAATTTTTTTGATATATATATATATATATATATATATATATATATATATATATATATATATATATATATATATATATATATATATATATATATATATATATATATATATATATTATCAAAGTAACTGTTTCTTTAATTTTGGATTAGTTTAATTCATTCCTAAAATATACTCATTTTATAACTAAAAATTTAAATTTTGAAATTCAAATTTACTCTTTCAAAATTTATTGAATTATCCGAAATAGTAGGAATTAGGCTTTTATTTTTTTCTTTTTATTTTTCAGTGATAGCATAAAAAATGGCTGACCAATTGGAATAAAAATGAACTGGAAATTGAATTGCTGACATGGCCTTTTACGTGGCCTTTTCTGGAGCCTCTAAATAGTTTTGCTATATATATTATATATGATAATAGTTAACATATATTAACTATTGAGTCTTTTCCACTTTCACTTTGCTCTATTAGTTATATACTTTCTTCTATAATATAATTTCATTATTACATACAGAGTAGATGAAAGTGTATATGATTTAAGTTACTAATCATTAACTATCTTTAGTAGAATTTATTATAAATAACTTTTACATATGTAAACATTTAGGTTAATTGTATTTAGTAAGTGACTCTTTAGATTACATCTTAATATGTGTTACTTATAACATATAATATGTCTTTATTACATATTTTCTCTTTGCATAGCTATAAGTTATCTATTAAAGTTATTAGTTAATTGCAATAATGTAAATAGTTGCATATGAATGAAAAGACATATGAGATGGAAGCTTGAGAAATTAGATAGAGTCATTTGGGTCTTATGTGTCATCACCAGATTTAGTTGACTTTAAAATAATATAGTATATATTTAGTTTCCACCAATAATTAATTGGTAACTTTTTATATTTCTTATCAATCATCTTTATTTAATTTTATTGTAACTCTTTTTACTAATACATTTGATTATCTCCATTTATCACCAAATTTGTATTTAGTTTTCATCAATTTTTATTTGATATGATTATTTGACATATTCGTTAAGTTCACCGTGATAGTTATAGTAATTGTTATATTTAACTAATAATATTAACTTATATTAAACTAAGTGATAATAGTTACCCTATATAATTACTATTATGATTAACTAATACTATTAATAATAAAAGTTAACATATATAGACTAATAGTAGTAATACTGATAATTAACATAGTATATTATGATTAAATAATATTATTAATGGTAAAGTTAACCTATATAGTAACTATTATGATTAAATAATATTATTAATATTAATGTTAGCCTATAGAGTAACTATTATAATTAACTAATACTTTTAATAGTAATTGTTAACATATACTCCCTCCGTCCCAATAAGAGCTTTCCTTTTTGCCATTTTGGGTGTCCCGCTAATAGCTTTCACTTTCCTTTTTTGGCAAAGGAATCTTTACTATTTCCTCCACTCATTCTCTCTCCTCATTATTTTAATACTCACAACACTATTATAATTTACTATTCCCTCCACTCATTCTCTCTCCTATTTTCAAATTACACTCACAACATCTTTACTTCCCTCCCATTTCCTTAATTTGCGTGATTTCTAAAAATGTGAAAGTTCTTATTGGGACAGAGGGAGTATTAACTATTATGATTAATTAATATTATTAATAGTAATATTTAACATATATAATACTCCCTCCGTCCCACTTCAATTGGTCCCGGGGTGAATTTCACGGTTTTTAAGAAAAATGAATAAAGTGGGTAGAAATTAGAGGAGAGAGAATGTAAAAGTTAAATGTGTGATAGGGAATAGGAGAGAGAATGTAAAAATTAAAAATATTTAATAGGAGAGAGAATGAGTGGGAGGAATAGTAAGTTAATGATTGATTTTTTTGTAAATATGTGGAGATGATAAGGGTATAAATATATGGATAACTTTCCATTTATGGAATGGATCAATTGAAGTGGGACGTCCCAAAAAGGAAAGTGGACCAATTGAAGTGGGACGGAGGGAGTAACTATTATAGTTAACTAATAGAATAAATATTATTAGTTAACTTATATTGTAACTATTATAGTTAACTAATACTATTAATAGTAATAGTTAACTTGTATAGTAACTATTATAGTTAACTAATACAATTAATAGTAATATTTAACTTGTATAGTAACTATTATAGTTAACTAATACTATTAATAGTAATAGTTAACATATATAGTTAACTAATAAAATTAATAGTAATACTTAACTTATATAGTAACTATTATAGTTAACTAATACTATTAATAGTAATAGTTAACATATATAATAACTATTATTATTAATTATTAGTATTAGCTAATAAGGAGAATATCAAGAATTTTTAGATTTTGAAATGGTGATGATGTGGCTTCTCCAAAAGCAAGAGTTTACCTAAAGATATCTACGTGGCGAATTCTTAGGCCTCCTCACCAACTTTAATATATACTCCCTCCGTCCCTGATAGAAAGGTATCTTGCCATTGAAGCTAAGAAAATAGAGAAAATGATAGAGAGAAATGCAGAGAAAATATCTAAGATTGAGATTGGAAGAAGAACTTTTCTCATTAATTAAGAAATGATGTGAAGCTCACATTTTATACACCCCTGTAACAAACTCTAACTGCCCTAGCTAACAAACCAACTTGTAACAAACTTATTTACATACAACACCCTTATACTTTCTATGTACATTTATTTACAACCCTTAAGATCTATATTCTAACATCCCCCCTCAAGTTAAATGTTGAGAAAAGATTGAAAACATTTAACTTGGATAAACAAGCAGTGATCTTGTCAGAGCAAAGGGCTTTGGTAAACATGTCAGCTGGCTGATCATGAGTGGAGATGTGAGAAGTCTGTATAATACCATTGGCTACTTTGTCTCGAGTGAGGTGGCAATCAATCTCAATGTGCTTCGTACGTTCATGAAAGACAGGATTAGCCACAAGTTGGAGAGCTGACTTGTTATCACAGAACAATGGAACAGGAGTAAGCTTAGTCACACACAGATCACTTAAAAGAGCAAGTAACCAAGTGACTTCACAAAGAAGTATTTGCCAATGCTCGTATTCACCTCAAGACTAGATCTAGAGACTCGTGTTTTGCTTCTTACACTTCCAAGAAATAAGTGAGGTACCAAGTAAAACACAATATCCAGTAATTGATTTTCTGGAAGTGGGACATGATCCCCAATCAGCATCAGAGAAAGCTGTCAAAGTAAGGGTAGAAGAAGAAGCAAAATAGAGACCCTGACCAGGAGTTCCTTTGATGTACCTTACCAATTTCATTGCTGCTGTAAAGTGAGGAACTCTAGGGTCAGATAGGAATTGACTTAGAACATGAACAGCATATGAGAGATCAGGTCTGGTTATTGTCAGGTAGATTAATCTACCAACCAGCCTTCTATAAGCACCTGGATTCTCAAGAACATCCCCTACATTTGCAGCAAGATTATGATGTTGATCCATGGGAATCTTGGAGGGTTTACAGTGTTGTAAACCTGTGTCCTTAAGTATATCCATGATGTATTTATGCTGGTGTAGATAGATCCCTCTACTGGATCTAGCTACTTCCAAACCAAGAAAAAACTTGAGATCCCCTAAATCCTTCATCTTGAACTTAGAATGAAGGAAATCTTTCACAGATTGAATAAGGACCCTACTACTGCCAGTGATGACCAAATCATCTACATAGACAAGAATGGCCACAAACTCGAAGGCTTTATGAAAAGTGAAGAGAGAATGATCACTATGGCTGCCCACAAAGCCAAATTCCAGCAAAGCTTGAGAAAATTTCTGGTACCACTGTCTAGGTGCCTGTTTAAGGCCATATAAGGATTTGATCAACTTACATACCACAGGTTGAGAAGAGGAATATTGGAAATGGGATGGAATAGAGTAGCCTTGAGGGAGATCCATGTACACTTCTTCATGAAGATCTCCATGTAAGAAGGCATTTGTTACATCCATTTGACAGAGAGGCCAATGCTTAGCAGCAGCTACAGCCAAGAGAGTCCTTACTGTGGTCATTTTTGCCACAGGGGCAAAAGTATCAAAATAATCTTGACCTTCAGTCTGTGTGAAGCCCCTAGCCACTAACCTGGCTTTATATCTTTCAACAGTGCCATCAGATTTGTACTTCACCTTGAAAATCCATTTGCAGCCTACAGAATGTTTATTACAAGGAAGATGCTGCAAACACCAAGTGTTATTGTCCTCTAAAGCCTGAATCTCATTTTTCATGGCATCTACCCATAATGGATCCTTAACAGCTTGAGCAAATGATTGAGGTTCAACAATGAGAGATGTGTTTAGAATATATGAGTGATAAGAAGGATTAATATTAAGATAAGAAACAAATTTAGAGAGATGATGAGGAGAAGTGTAAGTAACCTGTGTAGAGACATCTCTAGGGATTGTTAAGATAGATGGAAGACCTGAGAAATCACTGAACTTGACTGGTACAGACCTTGTTCTGGTGGATCTTCTAACAGGAACATGATGGTTTATGGTAGGTTCAGTATGAGAAGATGAAAGAGAAGAATTATGTGTAGGTAAATGAATATCAGTAGAGACAGGTGGTGAGATGGATAAAGAATCAGTGGAGGAATCAAGAGGCAGGAAAGAAGAATCATCATCATACAAAGGATCCTCAGAAGCACAAGGTAAAACAGGAATAGATGATGATTCAGATAGAAAAGGAAATTGATCTTCATAGAATTTGACATCTCTACTGAAGAAAACTTTATGAGAAGTGAGATCATAAAGTTTGTAGGCTTTCTTACCAAAAGGATATCCAAGAAACAGACATTTTCTAGCTCTAGGAGAGAATTTATCTCTGCCATGGGATGATGTTGAGGCAAAACAAAGGCACCCAAATACTTTCAAGTGATTGTATTCAGGTTTGACTGAGAAAAGAGTTTCAAAAGGAGTTTTATTATGAAGCACTGAACTAGGCAACCTATTGATGATATAGGTAGCAGTTAAAAGACATTCACCCCAGAATTTTAAAGGAAGATGAGCTTGAAATCTTAAAGCCCTAGCTATTTCCAACAAATATCTATGTTTTCTTTCAGCTCTCCCATTCTGTTGGGGAGTTTCTATGCAAGAACTTTGTTGAAGTAAACCAAGAGGAGTAAGAAGATTGGTGACAGAGTGATTAAAAAACTCTGTCCCATTGTCTGATCTTACTTGTTCAACTGAAGTATGAAATTGAGTTTGAACCATGGATAGAAAAGCAGACAAGAAAGCACAAACTTGATCTTTGGATTTCATGAGATAAGTCCATGTTACTCTTGAATAGTCATCCACAATGGTAAGAAAAGATGACATTCCATTATATGTAAGAGTTCTATATGGACCCCATACGTCACAATGAATCAAAGAAAAAGGTTTAGTACTATGACTTTCACTTAAGGGAAAGGGATTTCTGATTTGTCTAGCATAATGACAAATCTCACAAACAACAGAAGTACAAGGCATAGAACAACAAATGCTATCAATATGTTTCAACTTGGGGATAGGAACATGGCCCAGTCTGAGGTGCCACAGATGAGAAGAAAGAGAAGATGATACAGTATGTGTGTGAACTGGATTAGCAGAAAGTTGTTGAGTTGGAGTTGAAGGTTGAAGAACAAGTCTGTATAATCCTCCCATCAGTCTACCAATCCCCTTTGTTGTCTTGTCCACAAGGTCCTGAAAATAACAATGAGTAGGAAGAAAAATCAAAGAACAATGAATGTCAGAGGCAAGCTTATGACCAGAGATTAAATTGCAATGAAATTCTGGTACATAAAGAACATTGTGCAGAAGAATATGGTCAGTTAATCTGACTGTGCCTTTATGAGTAATGGCAGATGATTTTCCATTAGGAAGATGAATAATGGAATGAATGGAAGTAGGATTTGAAAGAATATTAAAGGAGCAAGTAATGTGATCAGTAGCTCCAGTGTCAATGATCCATTCTGAGTGCATATTAGTGTCAACAATGTGAGCACTACTTGAATTGGATATACACATACCAGATAAATGAGATTCAGGACTGTCATTTGTACTAACTCCACATCCAGTATTGAGCAAGGACAGCAACTGATTGATTTGAGCTTGAGTAAGAGCAACAGACTGTTGCTGATTCATGACATTGGCTTCATTTCCTTCTCCAATCACATTATGAGCTTGAGGTTGAAATGACCTAACAAACTTGTTCTTGGAGTTCTTTGGCATTCTTGTGGGATCAGGTTTTGTCCCATATAACTTGTGCCACTCAGGGTATCCATGGAGATAGAAACACCTATCCTTGGTGTGACTGTCTCCATGACAATGATCACAGAAAAATTGACCTCTAGGCTTTCCCTTGGCACTGTTATTGTTGTTGTAAGAAGTATGTCCACCTTTGCTGTACATTGCTGTGGTGAACTCTGAGTTGTGAGTAGGTACAGGTCCAGCAAGGTTAGCATGACCTCCTCTCTGTTGTTCCTCTTGAAGTAGAATGCTCAGAGCCTCATCAATTGTAGGTAGAGGTTTAATGAACAGAATTTGACCTCTAGTTTGAGTGAAGCTCTCATTCAGTCCCATAAGAAAACGAGTGAGTTTCTGCAAATCTTCATACTCTTCTTGAGCTTTCACAGCTCCACAAGCACAATCACAGACACATTTTGGAAACTGAAACAATTCCTCATACTCATCCCACATACTTTTGAATTTTGTGTGATAAGTAGAAATTGACAAATGACCTTGAGAGAATGCACTAATTTCCTTTTGAATCTGAAATATTTTTGGAGCATTGGTTTGAGAATACCTAGCTTTCAAGCTATCCCAAATCTGTTTTGCAGACTTAATATACACAACACTAGCGGCAATATCAGGTGATAATACATTCAACAACCATGAAGTAATCATATCATTGCATCGTTTCCACAGAATGAAGTATTTAGAAGTTGAAACAGGTTGAATGTAAGTTCCATCAATCATACCTGTCTTCATCTTTGCTGACAAAGCTATGAGCATCGATCGACTCCATTGAGCATAATTGACTTCAGTAAGCATCTGATTCACCAATTTAAGCCCTGGATGATCATTTGGATGCAAGAACAGAGGATGATTGGGGCTCAATTGCAGATTTGAATCAGCAATATCATAGAATTCAGTAGCTGTTGCTTGATCATCTGAAGTTTCAGAATCCATGGATGAAATTCAGAGATTTTGATGAAATTCAGAGTTTGATTTTTGCGGAATTAAAAAAAAATGAAATCAGAAGCAAGAAGATTAAGGATCTTCAAGCTCTGATACCATGATAGAAAGGTATCTTGCCATTGAAGCTAAGAAAATAGAGAAAATGATAGAGAGAAATGCAGAGAAAATATCTAAGATTGAGATTGGAAGAAGAACTTTTCTCATTAATTAAGAAATGATGTGAAGCTCACATTTTATACACCCCTGTAACAAACTCTAACTGCCCTAGCTAACAAACCAACTTGTAACAAACTTATTTACATACAACACCCTTATACTTTCTATGTACATTTATTTACAACCCTTAAGATCTATATTCTAACAGTCCCGCTAATATTAGCACACTTTTCTTTTTGGGCGTCCCGCTAATATTCGCACACTCCCAAAAAGGAAACTTTATATTAATAAAATATTCACCCAACCCCACTCATTCTCTCTCCTACATTATTTTAATACTCACAACACCATTATAATTTATTACACCCTCCACTCATTCTCTCTCCACTCATTCTTTTACACTCACAACATTTTATTAAAATATCATATTCCTTAATTCCCGCGCAAACAGTGTTTGTGCTAATACTAATGGGACGGAGGGAGTATATATATATATATATATATATAGATTTCTTAACTATCAGCAAAAGGTGGAAACAAATTATACAAACGAGGGGCCGGTCTTTTATTTTTTCTACTGCATTAACTATACCAGTTGTTGCAGCCGCGCTTGGTAAGAATTAATGCTTTTACAGTCCAATTAGGAAATATTTAACAACATTATTTATCTATATATACTCCAGTTGTACTAAGGCCTACGCATACTTATATTTCTATTAATAATATTGGAGATTCTTGTGTTCTTATTTAAGTTTCTCTTTTTTATATGTTCACGCGAATGATTGGATAATTTGGCAGCTGCCTTAACTTTGTCAAGAAATGAGAAATGGCGTCGAATTGTACTATGGAACCTGGTTAAGGAGTTCCAATCTCTATCTGGGATTCCCATTACCAGTCCCATTGTTTGTATTATTGTTGGAAGTGAGGAAAAGACAATCCAAGCAAGCCGGTCTCATTTCTTTCTTTTTATCTTCTTAATTTCTTCAATTGTGCGTTTTTGTTCTTGCGGCAACTTCTTAATTGCATCGTGAAGCAGGCATTTACTGCAAAGAGGATTCAATGCAATTGCAGCCACACCCCCTGTAGTGCCTAAAAATTTGAGCAGGTACGTTTCTCTTGTGGATTCCATGCAATTGCAGTCACACAAACTTCATTTAGGGTATGTTTGGATATCCCAATTCCATAGCTTGGAATTGGAATTGGAATTGGAATTGGAGTCTCCAAAACCAAATTCATTGTTTGGGAATATAACTAAAATTTGAAATTGAAATTGTGTTGGAATTTTAAATCATTCAATTCCACAAAACTAATTCCATCTTAAATCCTAATAATTTAAATTCTAAATTTTGATAACTAAAATTTGGAATTGAAATTGTGTTGGAATTTTAAATCATTCAATTCCACAAAACTAATTCCATCTTAAATCCTAATAATTTAAATTCTAAATTTTGATCAATTAATAACAACTCACATTCTTTTTACCACCACCACAACAACTTTCAACCACCACCATTTGTGCCACCTCCTGCCGTCGGCAACACCTTCGACAACCGCCAACACCTCTGGTAACCGCCACCGTCGCCTACAACCGCCAACACCTCCGGTAACCACCACCGCCGCCTACAGCCACCTCCCGCCACCGCCAACACCTTCGACCACTCTCCGCCACCACTGCCGCTTCAGGAAATCACCGCCTCCAACTACCTCTGCTGGCTGCCACCTACCGCCGACGTTAACCACCACCACTATATACTATTTATTTTAAAAAATATAATTTTTATATACTTTTGTTGTTAGCAAGGTTTGAACCATTGTTATTTATAATAACTAACAACCATATACCACAAGACTAAACTAGATACTTGACTTATTATTGAACTTTTATTTTAAGTATAATGTATAATTACAATTGAATTCCACACATTATCCAAACAATGAAAATGCTATGATTTTGAAAGCAAATTCGAAGTTATTTAAATTCTATAGAATTTGAATATTTATTGAATTCAAAATCAATGCATCCAAACGGACCCTTAAAGAAATCCTTAGTGGAGAGAACATGAAAGTATATACTACTCCCTCCATTCCAAAATGATCTTCCCATTATTTTGCCGTTAGTAAGAAGGAATTTTGATCAATAATTTTAGGTTGATTTATTATACAAATGAAAATCTAAAACTTGTTGTTGATACAACAAGAAGTTTTAGATTTTCATTAGGATAATTCAATCAACCTAAAATTATTGCTCAAAGATCATTCGTTTCGTAGTAACGGCAAAAAAAAGTGGGAAGATCATTTTGGGACGGAGTAAGTATGAGTTTAATAATTTGGTATGCTATACCAAATGGGAAGTTTTATTCAGTGACAAGAATTTTATGTTGCAAATGATGAAATTTCCATATATGTGTTTGTGAGAGAGAAAATGAGAGAAACATTCATACTTTAGATTTTTCCCTTGCTTATAGTATCATTTTTCTTCAAGCTTTCTATCACTCATGTTTTAACTTGCAGGTAAATAATACTTTTATGACAGGTTAAGATTGTCTCTGAACGTATCACACACGACCGGTGATCTGAAGAAACTCACGAAAGCTTTAATAGAATGCCAAGTTATTAAGGTGCCAAATAACAATAGCGAAGTTGCAATGCCAATATCAAGAATTTGATTTGATTGCAGCAAGTTCATAACGAGGACGTTTTTTTTTTTTTTTCTCTTCTTTGTGGAAATAAGTAAACTCAATAGCCATGTTGTATGTTTGATCATGGCTAGTGACGATTAAGTTGCATTTAATTGTAGTGTAGTGCTATCAACATTTCAAAAAATCCTGTTCAGCATTCCCGTACTAAGCACATAGATATACGACATCATTTTCTTAGAGATATGGTAGATAAAGGCCTAATTCACATTGATCATATTGATACAAAGTATCAATTGACTGACATCTTTATAAAGGCCTTAGACCACGAGAGATTTTCTAGTTTGAAAAGATCTCTTGGTCTTTGTAATCTCTGAGTCAGTTTGTCATTGCTACCTCAGGTAATGTTATCACTTAGGATAACACTTGTATATTAGTGTATTTTTTCTTCTGTTTATTTTTTAAAAAATGATTATATATTCTTTTAATCTGGTTTGCTTAGTTCTAACCGTGGCACATGCTGACCTTTTTATTATGGTAGGTTATCACCTATGTTAACATATTTGATATCATTCCCTTTCATGTGCTTAAAGTAACGAAGTCAGTAATGATGTTATGTGATAAATAAAAAGGCAAAGAGACAATTTTTTCCATACTTTTCGCTCGACCTCGGGGCACGGCGCTCGTTGCGACGATGCACTCTTGCCAATGAGAATGTATGAGGTGATTTATGCTTAGTATTAGGGACATGGAGTTCGCTACTACAGTGTACCCTACTTGAAATGCATAAATTAATATATCTTTACACTTGAAATAAAACTCGGGACACGGAGCTCGTTAATACGATGCTTCCTTGTTTAAAGATGTGTATTGATTTTTTTATGTCAAGCAATGTACTTAAAAGAATAGGCTTGTTATGCCTAAAGTGCCTGAAAATTGCTAAGCTTGATATGCCTCAAGTGCTTGAAAATGAATTTATTTATCAAGGGATGTTTATCTTGGGTTTTGGGGTTGGGGGTTACAAAACGCAGCGGAAAATATTTATACAACAACAAAACCCTAGCCCTTTTAATCCGTCTAGCATGAAGAAATTAGAAACATGAAATAGAAATTACATACCTTAATGCGATTTGTTTGTTCAAAACGGATCTCAAAATTCAACCTTAGAATTTTAATGACGAAAAAAACTTCTCCTTAATCTTCAATGTGATGAATTAATCCAAGCTCAAGGTGATAACGTAACCACCCTCTAATGGTAATTCACACGCGAACGAACCAAGAACACTTCTTGTTGGATTTCTAGATGATCCTTCGATTATTGAATCGATATTCAATAATCAATAGCCAAAACAATGGAATTATTTGGGAACTTTTTGATATTTTGATTCTTAATCAATATCAAAATCCTAGAGTTTCATAAACCTAGAACAATATTGTAGAGAGAGGTTTTTGCTGCAAAAAGATTGTACTTATACTTGGGTATAAATCCCTAACACTTGGGAGAATCTTTGTTTAAACCAAAACCTAATTAGCTAAGGACCCTGCTATACAGACCAAAATCCGACGCGGGCACGAGTCGTGCCTTTGCCAATTTAGTCGTACCCACGAGTCGTGTTAATTATCCCACTCTTACTGATTTAGGGAACGACTCGTGCCGGAGGGAACGAGTCGTGACCAGCCCAAAATCACTCGTTCCCATGAGTCGTAAAATAAAATCAAGTCGTACGGATTTTCAAGTCACTACTCGTTCCCCTTGGCACGAGTCGTGACCCAAGGCACGAGTCATGCTCTTGGTCACGAGTCGTGCCAAGGCCCAAAATTCCCAATTTTCAGCTTGAATCAAATTCGCTCTTTGTGTGTGATCCAATAGGAATTATATTATGTTGGTAGTGAATCGAAAACATCGACCTCACAAGATATTAGTGGTTTCTAGCAAACCATTATATCCATCCAATTAAGATAACATCAAAGCTTGATTCCTCGATAGATCAAATGTCGTAATCCCTTTGTCCACGATGTCAGATTGAACATGAGTCATGGTCCATCCATGTCAACTCACATGTTTAATGCTTTCTCGATTCCGAATATGTTGATAATCCAAGTGCATTTGATCTCTATCAAATCTCTTGAGTGTGGCCACACATTTCATCAACATCATTCATCGAGGGGTCCAAGCAAACATCTCTCTCAATGAAAGAGACAAATTCCATCTTGACTTATCATTCTTCTCTACAAGAATTCAATCGTGCCAACATAGCCCTTATTGCTATCCTATTTAAGATAGTGTTAGACTACATCAAACACAATGTTCATCATGTGGAAGACGATGATAATCTCAGGTACGAAGGATATCAATGACACGACTATCATGAGATTTAATCATGACATATTTGACTATAGACCATGTCATAAACCTCATCGGTAGGTCATGTCCAATACTTGTTCTCTAGCAAGTATCCATAAGTGTAATGTGTATCAAATGCATATAATCATCTCCATGATTATCCATTACCAATTTATATTAGTTATTTATAATAACTAGGGACACAGTTCAATATAATAAACATGTAAACATATAATAAACCAAATAAGCTTTCTCTATAATAAATGATAAAGACGATTACTAAAACCATAATTCAAAATACTAACTGTAATGACCCCAAATTCCATACATATTAATAATACTTAATTTAACAATAGAATAGCCTCCAACGGCTACTAAAATCATAATTCAAAATACTAACCACTATTTGAAATAAACTAAAATGCTGAAAACGGTAACAATCTCTATGGCTAGTACAAACCACTAGCTCAAAATACTTAATGTTATAAAATAATTATTTGAACTCCAAAAGCCGCTAATCCATCAATACGCAGCCATCCACTCCAATTATTTTTTACCTGGGAGGGGAAAGAATATGAAAGGGTGAGCGAACAAAGCTCAGTAAGTTCATACGGGGTCTCTTCGATTTCTAAGAAGAGACGACTCCGGGAATCGAATCGGTGTTTAACAACATATCAATGAAAGGATATAGTACGTGTACAATAAATAGTTTAGGTAGTGAGAATGTCAAAGAAGGATACTTTTTCAAATAACATGTAGTGGCACTTTTACAAATAACCCATGAAAATTTACACATACTTGTCCATCTATTCCAAGTACTTTTTGCACCTTTCATCTAGGCGACTCCGATACACCTTTTTCAGGCAATCGTTGAATAAGGTTCTCTTACGCTATTATCAAAGCGCCCGTTTATTCTGATGCATCATGATAATCACATTTATAGAATTTAGATCACTTCCTTCTATAGTGAAGGTCATTTCAATCTATTTAGACCAATTTATTTAACTTTGAGACCATTTCAATCTGTTAGGCCTTAGGTCATTTCAATGTAACGACCCCAAACATAAAAGTCCTTAAGTCATTTCAATGTAACGTCCCCAAACATATAAGGTCCTTAACAATTGGAAAATTTAACATCATATATACATAGTGTTCATGGCACGAGAACACATAAGTCAATTTCAATTCACATAGATACACATTTAACAAAACGCATCAATGGTAAGATATTCCAAGAACGTTCATAACGAGGGAATACAAATCACTACCGGCCACTTGGTAGTATATACTTTATGAAACTTTTAGAATCCTAACACAAAGGATATGAAACAATCAAATACTAAGGAGCGTAATCCCTTACCTTGGTCTAACTTCTTGGACAGTTCTTCCCGTGCGTATCTACAACCACGAAAGAGTAGCTTAGTATCTCGCATTTGTCGTTAACTATCTCTACGTAGTTAAACCTTATGCGTTATAATTTAACTTCTTTCCTTTCTTTATTTAGTAATCTTCTAAGTTTGGAAAAGTTTCTATTTTTGAAAACTTTCCTTATTCGGGAATTCCATTATTCTTGGATTTGTATTTTCCTATTTATAGGTTGATTTTATTTAAGGTTGTTCTCTTTTCTATTCTTTTCATAATTCTTAATTTTAAAGTAACTTTTCGCATTTATGATTTCTACTTAAGCCCTTCTA
Organism: Adenophora triphylla var. japonica; assembly: GCA_022495995.1. Classification (NCBI taxonomy): domain Eukaryota; kingdom Viridiplantae; phylum Streptophyta; class Magnoliopsida; order Asterales; family Campanulaceae; genus Adenophora; species Adenophora triphylla. The sequence goes on from JAFEMH010004256.1 coordinate 183,078, forward strand.
CTTTTGACTAATTATAAAAAGGTCCTTCATCTTTTAGGTAATTACAAAATAGTCCCTAAACTTTTAGATAATTACCAAATGGTCCTTCAACTTTTAGATAATTATGAAATAGTCCTTCAACTTTTAATTAATTACAAAATAGTCCCTCAACTTTCAATTAATTATAGAATAGTCCCTCGAATTTCAATTAATTACAGAATAGTCCCTCAACTTTCAATTAATTACAAGGTCCTCTGGCAGTTTTCAACTTTATAGTTTAGTCCTTCAGTTAAGTTTTTCAGCTAATTCCTGAATGTAAGGTCAGAATTCTAACGATTTCAGCCTATAAACCATTCAGTTTAGTCCTTTTCAGTTTGAAATTTAACTGTGATCTTTTAAAATAACCCAAAAGCTTAACGATTTCAATCCAAACATACCTACACACCATAATGTCATTCGGCTGAACCCTATTATGCCCAAAACATTATTTTTGTCCCATCTTTTCATCCAAGAATAATTGACATCATAATTTAATTCAACCCAAGAACATAATTAGGGATTTCTACACCTTAAAAATTCAAGTTTCATATTCTTATTATTCAAGATTTAAGAATCATCATTAGGTTATACTCCTAATCATTAAACACTAAATCCTTCCATCATTATAATCATCAAATTATTTATAAAACTCCAAGATTGAAAATTTAAATTCTAAGAATGATCATCCTAGAACAAATTCTAATCTTCAAAAATTCATAACTAATTCAATAATAATCCAAATTGAATGAAACAAAAACTAGAATTTAGGATTTTACATTACCTTGATTATGGTTAAGAAAAATTGACCAAAGAAGGTCAAGAACTCGACTGTTCTCCCCTCTCTCTTCAATTCGGCCACCCCCTTTAGGTTTAGGGTTTTTATTATTATTATTTTTTTCTCTTTGTGAATTATTGGGATTATGGGAAAATAGGAAGGGTTTTGGTTATTTATATTTGGGTATTATCCTCCTTGGGCCCCTTAACTTCACAAGCCCACTTACTTAGCCCAACTTGATTAAACCATCTAACCCATTTACTTAACCTTTAATAGCCCAATTAATTAAATGTTAATTAAAATTTGTAATACATTAATTATTTTCTAATAAAATAATTAAATTAAAAGTTTTGAATTTTTCGGGTTCTTTCATGTTTTTAACTTGTTATGGGGTTTTTAAAATACCGAATTTATAACTTAAATAACCATTTAATTTATTAGTAGGAAGCTGAGAGTTTCCAACAACTACACAAATCTAAAGTTTTCATTAAACGGAAAATATAGATTTATATCCCCTATACTTAGTTGTTAGACTGATTTACCCTTAAACTCAATAATTGTCATCCATGAACTCATGAAAAATAAGAATATATTGGACCATCGTAAATTATTTGTTCAAAACTTAATGAAAGGTAAATTATTTGTTCAAAACTTAATGAAAGCACTGACTAATCATCCTAATTATAAATTAGGATGTAACATGTGAAAAAATTTGATATGTGGAATTGCTGATTAGGATTACAGGGGCATGTTTGCATGAATCTCGTGGAAGGGCATATTGCATAATCAACAAAGTACTTATATTGAAAAAAACAACTATCGTCCACCACCATCACCGCCACTCACCACTACCACCAACACCACCACTCACCACCATTATCACCACCATTACAACCACTTCACCACCATCGCTGCCACTTAGATCACCACCCCCACTTCACCGCCATCACCGCTACTCACCACTACAACCAACACCACCATCACCACTCACAATCATCATAACCACAAATATCACAAGTTCATCACCACCACCAGTTTGCCACTATCACTGCCACTCGCCACTACCACTACCACTACCACCAACACCATATTCACCACCACTTCACTGCCACCATCATTACGACCATCATCACTACCACTCACCACTACCACTCACCATTGCAATGTCCACTCGCCACTCATGACCACCATCCCCGCCACTTAATTACCCTCTACCACCATCAATACCACAGCCACTACCACCAAAATCAACACCACTATAAATATCAAAATTCAACTATAAATAATAGTAGTGATAGTGGCAGTGTTCGTGATGATGGTGAAGGTGTTAGTGGTAGTGCTGTTGTCGGTGACGGTGACGGTGTTGGTGTTGGTGTTGGTGTTGGTGTTGGAGGTGGTGGAGATAGTGTTAGTGGCGATGATAATGGTGGATTTTAAAATATAACTATTTTGTTGGTTAATTATGCAAAAATGATCCTTTACTATGGATTAATGCAAGGGAAAATGACAAATTATGGTACTAAGTATAGGGGGTGTGTGCCAATCGGGGTCTGATGTTCCAATTTTGTTAATTTAGGGTCTAAAGTTACTAACGTTAGTCAATTTAGGATTTTTTGACAAAAATGTTAGAAAAACTCGTCAAGGTATCATGTGCCTTGCACATGTGACTTATCTGAGATTATACTGTATATTGTTAAAATTCCCAATATACCTTTAATTCTCATGCCCTAAATTGACAAAATTTAACTTGTTTTTCAAGTATTAATTTTTAAATATTTTTTCTAGTAAATTCGTATAAATTTTATGTCGGGCATAGGAAAGGGGAAAGGGTGGTCGGGTACGATCAAAGTGAGGGGAGGTGAGGGTGGTCCGCATGGAAGGAGAAATATGGGTGGTGCACAGGAAAGGGGAGTGAGGTGGGGTGGGGTGGAAAAATGGGGAAAGGAATGTCGCAAGGAGAGAACGATTTTAAACTGATAAAAATGGTGTTTGAGGAGAGAGAAAAGGGTTTGGGGGTTTATAAATGAGGTGGGTTGAAAGGAAAAGACCAAATTAACCTTATGACTTTTATATGCACAAGAAATGTAATGACTTAACATTTTTTTTTTTAACATTTTCGTTAAAAAAAATTCTAAATTGACTAATGTTGATAACTTTGCACTATAAATTGAAAAAATTGAAATATCAGACCCCGAGTGACAAACAACTCCTATACTTTGCACCCTAATTTGTCATTTGCCCTTTAATGCAAATATACCCTTGCAGTCTTCATCAGCAATATTACATGTACAATTTTTTTTTTTTTGTCACATGTTATATCCTAGTTTCCACCTAGGCCGCTTAATTGTCTATTTCGTTATGTTTTGAATGAAATTTTGATGGTGATCAAATATATTCTTATTTTACGTGAGTTTAAGGGTTAAAGAATGTCAATTATTTAGTTTAAGGATAGATTTGAATCTAAAAGCTAAATACAGAGACATAAATATATACTCTCTCCGTTTCAAAATGTTTGTTTCATTTGACTTTTTTTGTTGAACTTTGACCACAAATTTATGAGAGATTAATCATGTTCATGAAATTCTAAAAGTTGTTGTTGATAATATTATTAATGGTGAATCAATAGGAATTTTTAGAATTTCATGAACATAATTAAATTGTCATATATTTGTAGTCAAAGTTCAACAAAAAAGTCAAATGGAACAAACATTTTGAGACGGAGGGAGTATATTCTATTTAAAAATTATCAATTTCTCCCATTATTTAGAATAACTCAATTTCATAAAAAGATAATGATTGAGACATGAGCTCACAATTAATTGTTTATTCTTCATTGTTTACACCCGCACCTTTGTCTAGCATTCACGATGAGAAAATAATTAATCAACCATGAGCCCATGTTACAATCATTTGACCATGTCTTTTTGACAAGAAAATATTCCATCTGCAATGAGATATAAACAAAGTGAAAATAATTAGTCAACCATGAGCCCATGTTAATTACAATCACTAGACCATGTCGTTTTGACAAGAAAAGATTCCATCTGCAATGAGATATAAACAAAGTGAAAATAATTAGTCAACCATGATCCCATATTAATTACAATCACTAGACCATGTCGTTTTGACCAGAAAAGATTCCATCTGCAATGAGATATAAACAAAGTGAAAATAATTAATCAACCATGATCCCATGTTACAATCACTAGACCATGTCGTTTTGACAAGAAAAGATTCCATCTGCAATGAGATACTCCCTCCGTCCCACCCGAATTTGGACAAATTTCCTTTTTGGGTGTCCCATCCGAATTTGGACAACCCAAAAAGGAAAGTTTATAATAATAAAAAAATGGACATACCCCACTCACTCATTAACTCCACTCATTCTCCACCATACAATTTATTCAACCAACCACTATTAACTCCACTCATTCTCTCTCTTCATTTTCTACCACACATTTTTATTATCTTATTGTTATTTCTTAATCTCCGTGTAAAGTAACTTTGTCCAAATTCGGGTGGGACGGAGGGAGTATATATTAAGAACTCCAATGATACAGAAACCAGCAGCTCAGCTCAGCACATGGGGAAGAGTCGTCCCATTCCAAACCAACTATTCCCCATAGGAGGCATGACAGATTCAGAAGATGCAACAATGGGGACGAGTCGTCCCATACAGCACGAGTCGTGCCATCAGAATTCTGATAGCACGAGTCGTGCTGTATGGGACGACTCGTCCCCATTGTTGCATCTTCTAAATCTGTCGTGCCTCCTAAGGGGAATAGTTGGTTTGAAATGGGACTACTTTTCCCCATGTGCTGAGCTGCTGGTTTTTGTATCACTGGAGTTCTTAATAATATAAACAAAGTGAAAATATTGTTAATTCTATGACTCTAATTACTCTCTCTCTCTCTCTCTCTCTCTTTTTTTTTTTTTGAAATTTCAAATTACTCTTCAGTAGTGTGAGGAGGCAAAATATATAACAACAGTGGAAAGATTCTCTCTCTCTCTCTGTTTTTTTTTTTTTTTTTTTTTTTTGAAATTTCAAATTACTATTCAGTAGTGTAAGAAGGCAAAAATGTATAACAACAGTGGAAAGATTGTATAGACCTGTCATTATCATGAGCAAATGTATTTAAATAATTAAGGCTTGTTTAATAATGTTAATATAAGGGTATATATATATATTTCATTGATTATATGAAGTATATATAGAACAATAAATAAAATCTAATTTAAAAAAAGATTCTAAAAAATCTAATTTGAGTATTTTAAAATAAAGGGTAACTAGTAATCAATAAGGACAACGGATCTTCTAATTACATTATGAGATCCATATCATAATACCCCCCTCAAGTTGGAGCATGAGTATTCAAAATCCCCAACTTGCTAAGTAGAAAATCAAATTGCTTCTTGCCAATAGTTTTGGTAAAGATATCCGTCAAAAGTAAAGATGTAGAAACGAAGGAAGGGGCAATAAGACTCTCTTTAACTGCATCACGAAAAAAATTACAGTCAACCTCAATGTGTTTTGATCTCTAAAAAATGGAATAGCATTCGGATGATGAACTCCCAAACTAAGTAAAATACCCTTTAACCATTTCAATTCACAAGTAAGTACCGCCACATATCTATACTCTGCCTCTGCAAAAGGCCGTGGTATTGTATCCTGTTTCTTGATTTTCCACGAGACAAGTGAATTACCAAGAAAAACTAGCCATCCTGTGAGGCACTTCCGAGTAAGAGGGCATGCTGCCCAATCAGAATCACACCAACCAGTTAAGGTCAAGTTACTGTCACTTTTCATGACAACTCCCCAACCAGGGGTTTCTTTAGGGTATCGAACAACTCGCAAGGCAGCTTCCCAATGTTCAATCTGAGGAGTTTGCATAAACTGAGATAGAATATATACTAAGTAAGCCAAATCTGGACGTGGAACATCAAGATAAATGATACGACCCACCACGCCTGTATTTTTCTGGATCAGAGAGCTACTTGCCAGAAGCTAGTCCTAGTTTGTGATTTTGGATGATAGGAAAGTCTGCAAGTTTGACTCTTAATAATCCAGTTTTTGAAATAATATCAGAGCGTACTTTCTTTGACACAGAAATAATCCATTAATGCTTCGTGCAACCTCAATGCCAAGAAAATACTTAAGAGGCACAAGATCCTTCATTTTAAAACAATCACTCGAATAGGATTTGAAATCAAGTAATGCAGAAGAATTGTTCCCAGAAATAATGAGATCAACAACGTGACAAATGAAATATGCAACGTAGTTTCACTAAAGTACAATTTATGAAACGTATCACAAACTTAAATTTTAATCATATGTACTATACATTGGTTACAAATAATGCAATATACTATTTCTCAGCGTAACGACCTAAAAAAATTAATGACAATGCCAATATGGCATCTAGTCAGCATGCCACGTACGAAGAAATAGATTTCGTTAAATAAACTAACAACCATTAATAATAACACTAACCTCATTTAATAAACACCAATTTTAACATTTTTCTCCATCTTCCAAGCATAGCCTTCAACCCATCATTCACTACAAGAAAACTTACTTTTTGCGATGGCTTTCGGCCATCGCATAATGTCTATAAACCGTCGCATATTCTTTATGCGATTGCAAAATCCATCAAAATGGCCGTCGCCTTAGGCCTTGTCGCTAAAGGTATATGCGACAGCCGCGGCCATCGCGAAATGCGTAACACCTTATGCGATGGCTAATCTAATCTTATAATATAAATATCATTTTCAATAAAAATATTATTTTTGAAATAAAATGCCATCGCATATAGTCTTCAACAAAGATGGTTTTAACCATCGCATATAGTCGTCAAATTAGATGGACTTTGCCATCGCATAAAACCTGATTATGTGACTGCAATTGCAATCGTATATTTTACATTCTATACGAGCATGACGGAGGACGCCGGAGGAAGATGAAGGAGCCCTAACCGAGCCAACCGAGCGGGAGAATGACGGAGGACGCCGGAGGAAGACAAGGAGCCCTAACCGAGCGACGTGATTTTTAGAGAAAAGGAGTTGCAAAATCGTATGTGAAGAGGAGAGAGAATATTTGTTTTTAACCTATCGTTTGTTTCGTGTTTTGTTTCCTTTTTTTGCGATGGATTTTTCTTATTATTATTAAATTTTATTTACTTGTTTATTTTGAAAATTAATTTATTACTGAATAGATTATGAGACGGCTAAGTCCATCGCATATTTATTAATGCAATCGCATATTGAAATGTTTCTCCCGCCAAATTGGGCCGCGAAAATTTTCAAGAATTTTTGGACCGCAGCTCCAAAATGCGACCCATTTTTTTGCGATTGCCTTAGCCATCGCCTAAACATGTCTACTGCGACGGCCTTTTCTGCCATCGCAAAAGGCCATCGCATATTCCTCTTTTTCTTGTAGTGATTAACACTATACCACTAACACCACCACCCACAACCATCTATCACCCACCAACTACCACATTCAAACTTATTTTAATAAAGCAAATTCAAATTCCTATATATTCCAACATAAAACCTTTTAAAAATCATATATTAAAAATTTAAAAAGGTGTTAGGATATGGGAAAATTGCACTTTACTCCCGTTAAGTTCACATCGAGTTGCAATATGGGACCTAAAGTTTCATTTTTTTGCAATTTAGGTCACCGTGTTCATATTTTGTTGCAATCCAAAAAATTTTTGGATGTCTGTTTAATATAAATATAGTCGATGAAAGACTAAATAAACACGTGCATCTCACATGATTTTAAGAGGAAAACATGGACTCTTCCACATGCACATGTCATCAGAAACCCCAAACCCATTACTTTCGCAACACCCATTGTGGCCTAAGCCCTAAGCCTCCCCCCACACCATCGGTCAAACCCCACATCATCTTCTTCATCTCACCCTCCCTTGTCCGTTTTCCGCCTATTTTTTCACATTGCCTTCTCCCACTTTTACCCTCTTTACATCATCCCCGAAAGTCATATCTCTCTTCTCTATTTCTGTCGCTGCTCTATCACTCTCACCCACTCCTTTCATCTCTCATCTCACCGCCCAATTATTCTTCCCTAAAACCCAATGTCACAACTCTCTTTATATCTTTCTATACATCAAGGTCCAGATTTAGATCTGTACAAAATGCCATATTATTCGGTTTAATTTGTCTTTAGTTAGTGTAGCTTGAAAATATTTCAGTATTTAATTTATGTTTATAATGGGATGAATCAATTAAATCAGACCAACTAATGGGACTTTCTTACTTTTCAAAATAGTATTTAGCTTTAATTGTAATCCTTATCTTTCCGTATAATCTAACAAAACAGTTACATGTAACTTGAAAAGACATTTTTATCCTCCAAAAATCTTGTGAGTTGTAAGTGCCATGAATTTCGTCCACTATAAATAACAAATATCCGAAATTGCCTTGGATTGCAACAAACTGGGAACATATTGTACTAAATTACAAAAAATGGAAGTTTAGATCCCACAATGCGACTCAGAATGAACTTAGTTACCTAAATTGGCCATTCTTATTGTGCCAACTTAGGATAGCTACCTTAGTTAGAAGTATTTCAAAATAGAATTATATTTTCCATTAGAATACATAGAGATTTGTTAGAATTCTAATAAAATTAAAACTCATATGATTTGTGTATAAATATGAGTCATCTGGTTTTCGTAAACTTCGAGACAAAAATAATACATAATATATTTTGGGCTCTCCATATTTAATCATGGTATCAGAGCTAGTTTCGATCATGAAACCCTCGATACTTTGATTAAAATAAAAATAAAATATGGTCATATGTTTTCGTGGCGATCAATTGGTTAGTGCATGCCATATAAAAGTAGTCTGATGGTGTTTTCACGACATGGAATATAAAAACGATCCATGTTAAAATCACTTCCATTTTTTAAATAATTAAGTGTCGTTCACTCTAAATTGATGATTTAGTGTTATTCACTATAAAAATGATGATTGAGTGTCGTTCACTATAAAAATGATAATTATGTTTCATTCAATCAAAAAACAATAATTAAGTATCGTTCACTATCAAAACGATGATTACCTGTCGTTCACTTAAAAACGATGATTAAGTGTCGTTCATTCTAGAAACGGAGATTAAAGAAAAAGAAAACATGTGGGAGCACAAGTTTTGAACAAGATTGAAATAAAAAGAATTAATGCGGATATCTCTTCAAATATTACAACATCCAGCTTAACATAAGTTACAACATCAAATGTTTTACTTCTGTGGATTTTTTTAGTCATTATTATTATTATTATTATTGTTATTATTATTATTATTATTATTATTATTATTATTATTATTATTATTATTATTATTATTATTATTATTATTATTATTATTATTATTATGATTATTATTATTATTATTATTATTATTATTATTATTATGTAATTTTCCCAAATCTATACCTTTGGTATATGAAAGTAGGCGAAACAGCCTATGGGTGTGACACATTAGCTTTTTTTGGTGAATGTTGAATTAGAGGCCATCCACGTCATTATTGGGGTTAAAGAAAAAATCTTTCAAATTTCATGTACAATGTTCATCTTAAATGGTAATAACTTAAGGTATGTGAATGGATAACATTAATAGGTGTATAAAAGTTGAGTATATTAGACGATAATATGAGGTATGATATTAGGTAGTCTTATATAGGAGTATATAATAGAAGTATAGATATTAGGTATGCTATTAGGTACAATTATATAGGAGTATATAATAGAAGTGTATATAATAGAAGTATAGATATTAGGTATGGTATTAGGTACTATTATATAGGAGTATATAATATAAGCATAGACTAGGGTATGTAACTAGGTATAAGTAGTAATAGACATATACTCTTATACATATAATAGAAGTATAGACTAGGTAGGTTATGCATTTAAAAACGCTAATAAATTGATACATTATCAACTTTTCGACTTCTTATGTATTGATTATCCTAATTCAACTTTTCATATGTAAAAATGCATTATTTTATTTTCGGAATACATATGATTTTTGCTTGGAAATATGATAATAATTAAAGAAATTTATTTTAGTAATCCAAAAGGCAAAAAGATGTTTAATGTTCTTATTTAAAAACACCAATAAATTTATACATTATCAACTTTTCCCCATCTTATGTATTGATTATCCTAATTCAACTTTTCATATACGAAAATGCATTATTTTATTTTCGGAATACATATCATGAAGAGAGACTTTACAAATTCATGAACGGAAGTGTTTTGGTCAAATTTCAACAAATGTTTTTGATGATAAGAAAAATGACTAAAGTGATATGAATCAGGGTACAATGATTATCGGGTTGAATAGAAATGAACACGAGGTATTTGTTGACTAGGGAAAGCCCTTGAACAACTTGTTCGCCGGCATAAAACCCCGGGAGGTTTAGGAACCTGCCTTGACCAAAAGTTTACTAAGTATTTAGAAGATTACAGAACTATGAGCGTATACAAAGGGAGCTTAAGCTAGAGTGAATGTGTGTGAATTACAAGTGTTTTATCCCTTTTATACCTCTTTACAACGGCTAATTACAAAGAAAATATCAAGCCTAGAATCTCGGATGTAAGTTGAGATTTATCCGCCATTTCGTTGATGGAGATGAAAGTGATCCATTGTTGGGTATTTTGATGAAGAAAACGTCGTTGAATTGGTCTTCAATTATTTTGACACGTTCCCTGAAAAATAGGGTTAACGTAACAATAGTTCAACCTGCAAATGATCAAGATGTAATAGAACAACTCAAGTTGTTAGTACAAAGTTGTTATATGCAAGTTGAAACAAGTTGACTGAAAATGTAGGGCCCAACAATTGCCCCCAAACTTTTTTGAATTTTTTAAAAAGAATATAAAGAGACAAAATTTTTAAAAAGTTTGCCAAAAATGGTAAAAAGGCGTACGACGGTTTTAAATGAAAAGGTTTTGATGGGACGGTTTCAAGGCGAAGGTCATGATGTTTTTGAGAGTTCCAACCGCTTTCAATCTCTTCCTTAAATAAATACAATCCTTTTCCAACTCTCCCTTTCACAAAATCAAAACAGTAACTTTTACGGAGGTTTCTAGAGGAAGAATCAAGGAAGAAGCCGGAGAGAAAAATCAAGTAGAAATTTCCGCTGAGTTTCTCGTTTCCCCTTCAATTTCTCTTCGATTTCTTGCTCAAGTTGTAAAAATGGGAAGAAAAAAGGTGAGTATATTGACCGAGGGTTTCTTAACTCAGAACATGTTGAAAGAACCGGACAAAGAAAAATGTTTGATTCCTAAAGCCAACCTAGAAATTATTAAGAAAAATCACGCAATGCCATATGAAACCATCTTTTTCACCCACCCCGACTTGACCTCTGAATGCTAATCTCCCGATTGGGTGTGCTTTCCTGAATATCCTTTTGTTATTGGCCTAAATTTCCCTTCCCAGACTTAATCACTAGGTTTTTTGCTTCCTCGAAACTCAACTATGCCCAAATCATGCCTCAAGGCTGGAGGTGCTTGCAAACCCTAGTTAGGTTAAATGAGGAGACTGGGTTGAAAGTTGGTTTAGAAGAATTCGCCTATACAACTGAAATAAGGGGATTTGGCCTTGGGAGATTTGGTTTTAGGGTTAAGACTGGTGGAGCCCTGTTGGGTATGCATGTTTTAACCCTCCTATTTTGTATTAGATTTGATTGATATCATAACCTCCTGTCTATTTTAAGGACTTTAGGACCCTATGTAATGAAGCTTAGACTTCAATTTTTTAGCTAAGTCCATTTTATAGCATAGGTTAAATTTAGGCTTGAAGACTGGCACAAGACTCATTGGATATGAGGTTGCGCCCAGCAAGATTCAAAACCGCCCCTATGAACCGCACATGTAACCGCATGTGTATTTCTCCTTTGAATCTGCCTCTTGAACCAACTGCAGTGTAACCGCTCCTGAACCGCACCTGTGCAGTTCATGTGCAACCGCATCTTTGTAACCTCCTGGTGTAGCAAACCGCATGATCCTAACCGCTCCTCACCAACCGCATCCAATGATTGGCTACTTGAAGTGAACCACTTTTTATCCGTTGTAATCCACGTCAGCAATATCAAAAGTCAACCACTAAATCTTGTCACGTGATTCAATGTCAGAGATGATCTGCAAGAATCTTGAAAAGGTGACAGGTGTCCTAACCTCATTGCTTGCAGCTGGAGCCTGATCAGCTTTATCTGCAGCAGCTGTACCAAAGGACAAAAGTGGTTGCTGTGGACCAATAGGATTACATCAAGGACTGTCCTTTCAACAGCTGTATCCAATGGCTAGTTTCTTGATGCTTAGGTATAAATACTCCTAATCTTCACCATTTGCAGATTGCTTGAAAAATTGAGAAGTGCTGTGTTCATAGAAGCTGAAGCTCTGCCCAGAATTTATTCAACCCTTTGAATCTTCATCTTCAACCCTCAAGAAATATTCCCCAGCCCAGAAATCAAGCCTTAACACATTCAAGAATCATTGATCTCTTCATCTCTCAGATTTAAAGAGCCTTGATCTTGTTCTCACACACACACCTCACTTGTTTAAACACATAGTTTATTCATTTGAGATACACTGGTTATAGTCTTAGGATTTGATCTTCATAGAATAGATTTTATATTTGAGTAACGATCTTTGTATCTTGTAATCTCTCAAACTCAATAGTAAAATCTCTCTTAGAAATCCAAGACTAACCATCTTGGCAGTGGACGTAGATCGTTTATCGATTGAACCACTCCAAATATTGTGTTCTTACTTTCTGCATTTATATTTTCTTGTGCTTACTGATTATCTACTTTTCTCTCTGTTTGATCTTTATTTAGATATCCATTATTGTGAAATTGTGTTTGGAGTTAACATTGTCTAGACTTCACTTTTGCAAACTGCACTTTCAGTAAACCGCACTATCAAACTGCCTTGCAAAACTGCCTCTCTCAAAACCGCTTTGTAACTTCATTATTCCGCTGTGCATTTTATAACTCTACTTGCAGTTTCTCATATACTGCAAGCGGTTTTGTAAATATAGAGGATTACTTTTAAATAGAGGGCGAAAAATTTGAAACAACTATTTACCCCCCCTCTAGCTGTATTTTCACCCTTGTTGCCACCTTTGGGACCAACAAGTGGTATCAGAGCTAACACATTTTAAAACCACTGTTTTTCAAGCTTAACAGCTTGTGTGCCGATTCGATATGGCAAATACAAAGACAATGACTACTGTTAACTATTCACACATTCCAATCTTGGACGAAGACCACTTTGACATCTGGAAGTGCCGAATGCTTATTCATTTGGAAACTATAGATGAAATGTTGGTGGAGTGCGTGATCAATGGCCCTCTAATTCCAATGAAGGCTAACACTGATGCAACCACCAATGCTGAAACTCCAGAAGTCAAAAAACCAAAAGATGAGTGGTCGGATGAAGAGAAGAGATTGGTTGCCTTGGACAAAGAAGGCTAGGCACATCATTTCGGAACCCTCCCCGTATCAACTCTACAGAAAGTGATGTACCTCAAAACCGCAAAGCAGATGTGGGATGCCATTGAGAGCTACCTCGAAGGTGATGACGAATGCAAGGAAAGCAAATTATATGCGGTTGAAAGATCATACAACAACTTCAACAGAAAATCCAACGAAACCTTGCGTCAAACCTACGACCGATATGTTGAGGTAGTTAATGCTTGTAGATCTCTTGGCAAAACTTTAACCGATAAGGAAATCAATATGACTTTCCTATCTGCTTTAGGTTCTAAATGGGTAAATAAGGCTACCTCTTTAGAAGACTCCAAAGTTTTGGGTACTTGGTCGTTAAGTAACTTGTACGCCAATCTTAGAGTCTATGAATTAAAATTAAATCATATTGAAGAGATTGAAGGGAAAACCAAATCGCTATCCATGTCCGTCGTGGAACATGAGGAGAAACCATCTACATCCAATCAAACTGCAGATCCTTCCATATCAACCTCATCACTCATCGAGATGGATGATGATGATTTTGCCATGTTTGTGAAAAGATTCCAAAAATTTAGAAAATCCTCAAAACCTTTCACAAAATCATTTTCAAAAGGCAAACCTCCTGCAACGTTTTCTAAGGCTGGAGATACAAAGAAAAAGAATGATCTAGTTTGTTACAATTGTAGAAAACCTGGTCACTTTGCATCTGAGTGTCCACAACATAAATATGAATACATGAAAAAGAAAACCTCTCCTGAGAAATTTTCTCGTCGCAAGGGAATGGTTGCTGAGGAGGAAGAGAATTCCAAGGAATTGGCTACTTTGATTGAAACAGATTCTGATGATGGAAGTGATGATGAAACCGAAGAGGTTAATCTCTGCTTAATTGCAGACGCTTCTGATGAGTCAGATTCTGAGTCAATCGAGTCGCAAGATATGGAAGAAAAAGAAGTTTCCACAAAACTTCCAAATTTTACGTTGGATGAAAATATCAAACTTACTCCTAGCATTAAGATAGGAAATTGCTCGTATTCACGTCCCATTTTTCCTCCTACAAATGCTCCACCTTCAAAAATAATTCCAAAGAAGAAAATTTTGAAAAAGGTGGTAGAAGAGGTTTCTCCCATGGAACATGAAAGGATGTTCAAGGAAGCTGAAACGGTGATCCATCAATTCTCTAATCTTAAGAAAGCCTTAAGCTTAGCTCATGATGAACTTAATCTGTACAAGACGGAGAAAACTGTGATGAAGTCCGAAATTTCAAATCTTAAGGACCAGATCAGAAGTATGACTCCTCTTGTTGATCAGAACCGCATCCTTGAAACTAAGGTTGCTGCACTTCAACTCCGGAATGATGACTTGGTAACCCAAATCAACGATCTCCAAAAGATTATTGATTCGTGGCTCAAGTCTCAATCCACCAAGGATAAAATCATGGACTCCCAAGTTCCTCCTGGAATTAAGGAAGGTCTAGGTTTTGGATCTGATGAAGAGGAGAAGTGTGCATCCTCGAGTGAAAAGGATGAGGAAATTTTGGAACTAACTAAAGAAATTCCTAAGGGGAAGCATGCTAAAGGCAAGGGTAAAGGACAACAAATAAATTATGTCTACCCTAAAGGAAAGCAATATGGAAGGAATTCTGTGTTGAAACCTAAGGATTCTGTGGAAGCAGCTGAAGAGGAAATGGCTTATGAAATTGGTCGCATACCTGCTCCAACCGCTCCTAGTGGAAAAGGTGGTGCTGCCAACTCCATGTCTGACCGCGCATCTTCTTCGACCGCTCCTCATTCCTTCAAAAGCAGGAATAGTGTTCCCAGGAAATACGTGGTCAAACCAAAGCCTGTTCCCTTTATCTCAGCCGGAATCTTAGCTGGAACCGCTCCTCCCAAACCGCTTCCTTGTCCCAAACCGCATGCAACTCCTAAGAAGAGTAAGGAGTTAGTAAAACCTCATGAAGCTTGTAGCTATTATAAATGTTCTGTGTGTGATGGTTTAGGTCACAAGGCTGCAGAATGCCTTTTGCGGTTCACACCCAATGCCAGGAAGAGTAAACCTCCTTCTGTCAAACAGGTGTGGGTCGTAAAGGGTTGCTAACTTCAGGACCCAAGGAATAAATGGGGACCTCGTTCTTAATGTTTACATTTCAGGTCCTCTGCTTCATGGCTGGTCACTCCAAGGATAATGAATGGTAACTTGACAGTGGCTGCTCAAGACATATGACTGGAGATAGATAATTACTTGAAGATGTCATTGAAGCAAGTGGTCCGTCTGTAACCTTTGGTGACAACAACAAAGGCAAGACCATTGGATATGGTGTTATAAGGAGAGGAAACCTAACCATTGAGAAGGTTTCTCTTGTTGAAGGACTCAAGCACAACCTCCTTTCAATTTCTCAATTTTGCGACAAAGGAATGCTTTGCAACTTCACGTCATCAAATTGATTTATCAAAGATAGCATCTCCGGCGTCACCCTACTCACAGGGATTCGTAAGAGTAATATTTACATAATTGATCTAAATTCTGCATGTAGTATTACTAATCTCTATTTTGTAGCTAGGAATGTGAGCGAAAATAGTTGGCCATGGCACAAGAGGTTGAGCCACTTGAACTTCAAGTATCTTGCAAAGATTGGTAGGGAAAACCTCGTTCGTGGTTTACCCAAAGTGGCTGACCACCATCCTGAGAAATGCAGTGCATGTCAACTTGGTAAGGCCTCAAGGCGTCGCCTTTCACCAAAGAAGACCGCTCCTTCAACTTCAAGATGCTTACAACCGCTTCACATAGATTTGTTTGGACCCATAACCACCGCCAAAGATTGGAGGAAATAGATATACCTTAGTGGTGGTGGATGATTACTCAAGATATACGTGGGTTGAGATGATGATTTCCAAAGATGATCGCTATGAGATTCTCACCGCACTTTTAGACGGCTCCAAACCCAAAAAGAAGACGACATCGTTAGTGTTCGATCGTATAATGGAACAGAATTTAAGAACAACGGTGTTGCTCAAGACATTGTGATGACCATGGGATTGATCACAATTTCTCAATCACGGTGTTCCACAACAAAATGGGGTTGTGGAAAGGAAGAATAGGACGTTGATTGAGGTTGGAAAGACAATGATATCTGAAGCGAAGCTACCTCAGTACTTTTGGGCTGAAGCAATCAATACAGCATGCTTCACTCAGAACCGCTCCCTCATTAACAAAACCTATAATAAGACTCCCTATGAGCTTTGGCGAGGAAGAACCCCCAACATTGCATTCTTTAAGATCTTTGGCTGCAAATGTTTTGTCCTCTACAACGGAAGAGAAAATAGAGGTAAATTCGGAGCCAAGGCCGATGAAGGTATTTTTGTTGGGTATGCTAAACATTCAAAAGCTTTTCGTGTTTTCAATAAAACTAGTTTAAAAATAGTTGAGTCTGTCCATGTTACTTTTGATGAGCATTCTCTTCTTGAGCCACATTTGGCTCCAAATGTTGCTGATGATTTTGTTGAGCATAATGAAACAGGTGAACCATCTCAAACCGCACCTGAACCTCAACCGCAAAATCCAGCACCCTCAACTGAAATTCCCTCAAACCGCACCTTTGAAACCGCACCTGAAGTTCCTACTCCAGATGCAACTCCAATGGAAGAAGAAGTTGAGAATTCCCCTATCCAGCTTATAGAACCTCTTCGTTAACTTACATTCCATGACTTCGTTGAAGGATCTAACGACGTTCCAATTGAAGATCTTCAGCAAACCTCAGTCCAACCAGACTTACCCCCAGAGGTTCGTGAAGTCAGCAGTCACCCCCTCACAAATGTGATTGGTGATCTGTTTTCCGGTGTTCAAACAAGGAGATCGAATTATGATGAGCATACTTCTCTTTTATCTCAAGTTGAACCCAAGAAGATTGATGAAACACTCCAAGATTCCAGTTGGGTCGTTGCAATGCAAGAAGAACTCAACCAGTTTGAAAGATTCAAGGTCTGGACTTTGGTGCATAGACCTCAGGATCAAGGAGTGATAGGAACTAAGTGGGTATTTAGGAATAAGATGGACGAGAATGGATGCATCACTAGGAATAAAGCAAAGTTGGTTGCACAAGGATATAGGCAAGAAGAAGGAATTGATTATGATGAAACCTTTGCTCCAGTTGCAAGATTGGAAGCTATCAGAATTTTCTTAGCCTACGCCTCTTTCAAGCATTTCAAGTTATATCAAATGGACGTAAAGAGTGCATTCCTCAACGGCGAACTGCAAGAGACCGTGTATGTTGCCCAACCACCTGGATTTGAAGACTCCAAATTTCCCAATCATGTCTATAAACTCCAGAAAGCTTTGTATGGACTTAAGCAAGCTCCAAGGGCATGGTATGAGACTCTTTCTAAATTCTTACTAGAAAAAGGATTTAAACGCGGTAAAATCGATACAACTCTTTTTATTGCCAAATATAATGAGCATACTTTACTTGTTCAAATATATGTCGATGATATTATTTTTGGTTCTTCTAATGAGTTGCTTTGTAAGCGTTTCGAAAAGCTAATGAAAAGCAAGTTTGAGATGAGCATGATGGGAGAATTAACATTCTTCCTCGGGCTTCAAATCAAGCAATGCGAAGAAGGTATTTTCCACAGCCAAGCCAAGTACACCAAGGAGTTGATAAAGAAGTTTGGATTAGAAAATGCTAAAGCGTATGATACTCCTATGGCCACCGGCAATAAGCTAGATAAAGATCTCAAAGGTAAGAAAGTTGATCAGACTTTATATCGAGGTATGATCGGCTCATTACTTTACTTAACTGCTAGTAGGCCCGATATTATATTTAGTGTCTGTGTATGTGCTCGTTACCAAGCTGATCCTAGAGAAGCACATCTTATTGCAGTCAAGCGTATAATCCGCTATTTATCTGGAACCACTAACCTTGGACTTTGGTATTCCAAAGATTCGAACTTCGATCTTGTAGGTTATTCAGATGCAGATTATGCAGCTTGTACTATTGACAGGAAAAGCACTAGTGGTACTTGTCATTTCCTTGGGAATAGACTAGTTGCTTGGGCCAGCAAGAAGCAAGCATCAGTTTCAGTGTCAACCACAGAGGCTGAGTACATTGCTGCTGGTAGTTGTTGCTGTCAAATCCTTTGGATGAAGCAGCAGTTGGTGGACTATGGTATCCATGAAGGGAATTGCCCTATCATGTGTGACAACACTTCAACAATTTCAGTCTCCAACAACCCTGTCATGCATTCCAAGACCAAGCATATAGATATCAAGTATCATTTCCTCAAAGATCATGTGGAAAAGAGGAATATCCATTTAGAGTACGTGGGGACAGACAACCAGATTGCTGATATCCTCATAAAGGCTCTTGACTCCAAGAGGTTTTCCTTCCTCAGAGGAGAAATGGGTATGCTTGAACTTAAATAAATCCATTATTTTTATTAGCTAACTTGTGTGTTAAGTATAGTTTCAATTCCACTGTTGAACCGCGTGTACCAAACCGCAAGTATGTCCAACCACACTGTAGCCAACTGCTTCATTCAAAACCGCATGCTGCAGCTCAACCGCTTGGATCTCAACCGCATTTCAACTTGGAGTACTTTCTATCTTTACTCTTACTTACAGTTATTTAAAAAAAAAAAAAAAAAAAAAAAACTCTGTTCAAATTCTTTTATTTATTTTTCGAGTCCTTATTTTTCTTTAAGGGTTTATTTGCAAATGTTTTCCCACGAAAATTTAAATTTTGAATGCATTTAATGCAAAGGGAACATTAGCATTTAATGGCACTCATGTCAGCCGTCATTGGTTGATGTGTTGAAGCTGAAAGGGTGCAAGTTTGCAATGATTCACTGAGTTGGTGAGTTTAACTGTCCTTTCATCTGCCAATCCCTAAACCCTTTCCTATATATAGAAGACATACCTTACCTTTTCAAACCTTTACGAACCGTCTTCTCGACATTGTACCTTCAAGAGTCAGTTTCCTCACCAAACCCTTCTTCTCTCTCTTCGTAATCTGCTTAAAAAGCTTTAAGTTTTTCTTCTTCAATGGCTCCCAAACAACCCATCGAAGACATGGTATGATTTCTTAAACCTTTATCTTCTTAGTATCTGCAAATCATACTTGAGATTTCTGCCATTGATGAACTTGAAAAGCTTCGAACAACCATAACTGATTTTTCTTCATATATGCTTCATTTGTTGATTATTTTTGATGAAATTTGTTAGGTTTTGTTCGGAATCATGCATAGATTAAGTTTCTAAACTCTGTTTTATGATCAATCAACATCTCGAGCATTGATTTTGAACTTTAAACTTTCTAAGTTTCGAAACCCACTTTATGATTTTTGCATTTTCTGGGTGATTCTGAGTAAAGTAGAGGTTTTTATTGTTATATTGTTAATCTACTGCTCAATGTGATCATTTTGACATGTTATTTGTTCATTTTGGTTAACATTTTTCAAATCTCTGTTCTTGGTGTTCTTCGTGTTCTTCATGCATTCATATGACTGTTCATCTCCATTTTCAGAAAAGATCTTATGTTTTGGTTTGACCTAATTTTCAAACTTGTTTTTCCATACTTAGAAAAATTTCTGAAAATTTTACCTATTTTGTATGTTTGAACCGCATCATTATAAACCACATGCTATGTTTTGAAACCGCACCTGTTGTTGCTGATTTCTTGTTTCAAAACCGCATCATATGAACCGCATCTGTTTTTGGTATATCAACCGCATTCTTGAAACCGTATGCCATGATTTCAAAACCGCATACATATTATTTTTGAAACCGCATGCTTGAAAACTACTTAAGTTTTACTAAGTATATAGGCTGGACACAATAAATTTCCTCTCTAAACACCGCTTGCAGTGTGGGATAATTTTGGATTACAATGCCACGTACTAAGTAAATATACTTTTGTATTTTTTCTATTTGTTTTCCTACCTGTGTTCACAGCTTCCTTGTGGTTGGAAATTTTCATTTTCAAAACCGCACTAATGCCAACCGCATGTGTGCACCAACCGCTTGTGAATTGTGATTTTCCTAAGTTATTCTAACTTGTGTGTTTTCTTTGTAGAATACCAAGTATTTCCTACCAGGTTGGGAGATCAATGAACCTGAGTTGCGGTCTGATGCTCTTAGAAGAGAGATGATCAGGAAGATGCAAGCTTCAGGAATCCTTTCCCTATTCAACAAACAGCAAACCTACACCAACCCCTCTTTCATTGACCAGTTCTATGAAACCGCAGTGCGTGGTGAGACTGAGCTTTCTGATGGTACCAAGATTCCTAACTTGGTGGGAGTTGTAGAAGGATTCAGAGTATCCATTGACTATTTGGATATCAGGAGCACATATGACTTCCATGTGTCTGGTGCTCCAGTTGATGTTTCCCAAGAAGTCCAGGATGCTACCTGTTCCACCCTCACTGGAACCCTGGATTCCCTATCTGGCCACTACAAGACTAAGCCAAGGAGAGATTTTGGTGACCTGATGAGCCACGTGTGTTACCTTGTTGGGAAATCAGTTTGTGGGAAGACTGGCAACCACAACAACTTCACCTCTCATCAATGGCAATACTGTTGTGCCATCTACAACGGCATGAAGCTTCATTGGCCCAAGATCTTGAAGAGAGAGATTGCTAGCAGCATTGATGCGTATCATCTTAAGGTCAAGAATGAGAAGATAAGGTGGAGACCTTTTGGAAGAGTGCTGGCCGCAATCTTTGCTAATTATCAGCATCTGGAGGAGCTAAGGATTTCAACTCCAGAATTATCTATCAACTGGGGAGTTGAAGAATCCTTTGGCCTCAAGGCAATGCATTCATTCAAACGCTCTTTTGGGAATGATGATTATAAGGCCCTGTATGATGCTGATACCTCTCAGAATAAGGAGCTCTATGTTGAGATGACTCCTGCAACTGCTTCAACCGCACTGGGAAAAGCAATAAAGAAGGCCTCAAGGAAGAGGAAGGCCCCTGCAGAACCGCTCCCTAAGCCAACCTCAACCATACCCACTCAATCGCGTGGTTCAGCTGGTGCAGGTCCAAGCCAGAAGAAGCCAAGGAAACAGAAGGAGAAGATGTCTCTTAGAGATGAGGTGATTGAATAAGATGAAGAAGAGGAGGATGTCACCATTGCTCCTTTGATTGCTAAAGCGAAGAAGGCAAAGCAAACTCAGGCTGATTTGGCCAGGATGACTGATGAGGAGTTGTCTATCTTCTACAAAGCTGAGTTTGAGAGACTTGAGAGAGAAAGGGCTGAGAGGGAAGCTGCTAAAGGAAAATCCAAGGATCCAATTCCCCAACCGCCTACATCTCAACCGCCCCAAACCAAACCGCTTGCCCAAACCCCACCTC
Source organism: Adenophora triphylla var. japonica (assembly GCA_022495995.1). Classification (NCBI taxonomy): domain Eukaryota; kingdom Viridiplantae; phylum Streptophyta; class Magnoliopsida; order Asterales; family Campanulaceae; genus Adenophora; species Adenophora triphylla. The sequence goes on from JAFEMH010004256.1 coordinate 204,719, forward strand.
AATCTCCCATCCACTCCCATCATCCATCCCCTGAAAAATCCCCTGCCAAAGCCCCAACTCCTGAACCGCATTCTCCTCCCCAACCGCAAAGAGCTGCAACCGCTCAGGGGGAGAAGCAACCCAGAGTTAAACAAATTGCCAAAAGGAGAACTCCTGTGAAAGGCCCCAAACGCTTTCTTCACCGCGTTTCCAAACAACCTACTCCTTCTCCACCTTCATCCCATTCATCCTCTCATTCCACTTCTCATACACCATCCAAATCCCTTTCAGAATCTTACTCCTCTTCTAGCCAAAACAAATCCCCAACTCCTTCACCTCAAAATTCCAACCGCTCCAAGTCCCCTCCTCATTCAAACCGCGCTCAGTCACCTCCTTATTCTCTTCACACCCCAGCTATCTACATCTCAAATATAAACCGCGAAAGAACCCCATCCCCTAACCGTGTCCATTCACCTCCTCCTCCTGTAAATTCTCCCCAACAAAACCGAACTCCTTCTCCAATCCGCCTTCCTACTCCACCTCCTCAAACCTCTCCCGTTCTAGAAACTACACCTACTCAACAGAAAACCCCCTCTGTTGAAGTTCACACTACCAGTTCCTCCTCAAATTCTAACCCTATTACTTCTGGAATTCCAACCTCAAACATTCCACCGCCTCCAACCGCACCTATTTCAACCGCACCAATTCCTACCATCCCAACCGCACCTACCACTTTACCCCAAACACTTCCTCTACCTCCCTCAACCGCTTCACTTTTCACAGTCCCAGCCAGCCGCCTATTTCAAACACTCCTATCCCCTTTACCTCAAACCGCTCCTACAACCCAATCACAACCGCCTCCCTCGTTTACCCAAATCCCTTCCACTCAAACCGCACCTCCAACTGATTACTCCCAAATTCTTTCAACCCTGAATCTTATCCAAGGCCAACTTCTCTTAAACCAAGGCCACATGATAAAACTAACCGCTTCCAATGCCGCTCTTGAGGCCTCCAATTCTTCTCTAACCGCATCCAACCAAACCCTTCTAGCCAAAGTGGATGCTCAGGCCCTAGAAATGGCAGATCTTAAAGCCCTATTGCTTGATGCCATTAAGGGGGAGAGAAGTTCCTCTATCCGCATCAAGCCGTTAAAACCGCAGCTATAGAGTGCTTTCAAGGCTTCAAGGAAGATTTAGCCAGAGGAGTGCTTAGAGCCATGGGTGATGCGGTTTCAAAAACTCAACTCCAAGAGATGCTCTCCAAGCTATCTGATGAGTTTGTCTCTTCAACCAACTCTGCCCTGGTATCCTTCATGAAATCCCTCCAAGAAACCCAACCGCAACAAACCTCTACCTCAGCCGCTCCTTCCCAAACCGTTTTGGATGACTTGCAGCTGAATTTTTTTAATGAACTGGACTCCCTCAAAAGCAGAATTAATGTTGACCTCAACATAGTGGGAGACAGTCTCAAGGAGCAAGTTAAATCCTTTGATGATGATATTTCTTTTAGGTTTGAAAACCTCAAGGCTGGTTTCAACCTCAAGCTAGACAATTCCATCAAGGATCTAAAATCCAATCTGAATGTATCTGTTGACCTTGAACTGCTGAGAGATGCTCTATCCTCTCAAACCGAAGCCATTAAGGATGAGATCTTCACTTTCTACAATTCTCTCAAGGCTTGCATTGAAGGATTCACCACAGAGATCAAGGAAAGTGTTGCTGCCCATACTAGATCAGTTGATGCTGTTAGCTCAACCGCTGCTCAATCCATAACCGCACTCAGAGCAGTTGAGACCACCTTGAGAAGTCAATCTGAAGACCTCCGAGCCCTAAGAAGAACTATCAGAGGTGAAAGCTCTGCCTTCAGACCTTCTGGACCGCAAGTGCCAAATCAAGAGGTGGACCAGCGTCGTGATCAACCGCGCCATCAGCAACCGCATCATCATCATCAGCACCAACCGCGTCAGCACTAGGACCGCTCTTCATTGTAATTTCTTTGTCCTTTGTGCTGAACTACTTTTGTTTTGTTGGACCGCACTTCATGTATTTTCTTTTGTCCAACTTCTTTTTGTTTTTGTAACCTTGTAATTTTCCTTCATTCCTGTACTTGTAATCATCTTGGGGATTAATGGAAATTGCATCATGGTTCCAAAACTTTGTTCATTCAATCTGCTTGTTTGTAGAACAATGAAACCGCTTATGGTTTATAACCTCATTCAAATATTTTCTAACTTAAAATCATAATTTTGAAATGAAGGTTAAACATTCAGTTTAAACCACACTTTGAACTTAAACTCATAATTTAAAGTGCACTGAATGCATTTCTATACTTTCCATATTGTAAGTTTTTATCTTTCAGATAGTATAGAAATCTATAGCTTAAGCTAAGTGTGTGCATTGACTTGGGACATGAATTACCATGTTAATTCTTATGGACATGTTTTTACCAAGTACAATGTTTGCTTTAGTTATAGTAGGTAATGGCATCAATCAAATAGGGGGAGATTGTTGGGTATGCATGTTTTAACACTCCTATTTTGTATTAGATTTGATTGATACCATAACCTCCTGTCTATTTTAAGGACTTTAGGACCCTATGTAATGAAGCTTAGACTTTAATTTTTTAGCTAAGTCCATTTTATAGCATAGGTTAAATTTAGGCTTGAAGACTGGCACAAGACTCATTGGATATGAGGTTGCGGCCCAGCAGCATTCAAAACCGCCCTATGAACCGCACATGTAACCGCATGTGTATTTCTCCTTTGAATCTCGCTCTTGAACCAACCGCAAGTAACCGCTCCCGAACCGCACTCTGCAGCTTCATGTGCAACCGCATCTTTGCAACCTCCTGGTGTAGCAAACCGCATGATCCTAACCGCTCCTCACCAACCGCATCCAATGATTGGCTACTTGAAGTGAACCACTTTTTATCCGTTGTAATCCACGTCAGCAATATCAAAAGTCAACCACTAAATCTTGTCACGTGATTCAATGTCAGAGATGATCTGCAAGAATCTTGAAAAGGTGACAGGTGTCCTAACCTCATTGCTTGCAGCTGGAGCCTGATCAGCTTTATCTGCAGATGCTGTACCAAAGGACAAAAGTGGTTGCTGTGGACCAATAGGATTACATCAAGGACTGTCCTTTCAACAGCTGTATCCAACGGCTAGTTTCTTGATGCTTGGGTATAAATACCCCTAATCTTCACCATTTGCAAATTGTTTGAAAAATTGAGAAGTGCTGTGTTCATAGAAGCTGAAGCTCTGCCCAGAATTTATTCAACCCTTTGAATCTTCATCTTCAACCTTCAAGAAATATTCCCCAACCCAGAAACCAAGCCTTAACACATTCAAGAATCATTGAGCTCTACATCTCTCAGATTTAAAGAGCCTTGATCTTGTTCACACACACACACCTCACTTGTTTAAACACATAGTTTATTCATTTGAGATACACTGGTTATAGTCTTAGGATTTGATCTTCATAGAATAGATTTTATATTTGAGTAACGATCTTTGTATCTTGTAATCTCTCAAACTCAATAGTAAAATCTCTCTTAGAAATCCAAGACTAACCATCTTGGTAGTGGACGTAGATCATTTATCGATTGAACCACTCCAAATATTGTGTTCTTACTTTCTGCATTTATATTTTCTTGTGCTTACTGATTATCTACTTTTCTCTCCGTTTGATCTTTATTTAGATATCCATTATTGTGAAATTGTGTTTGGAGTTAACATTGTCTAGACTTCACTTTTGCAAACTGCACTTTCAGTAAACCGCACTATCAAACCGCCTTGCAAAACCGCCTCTCTCAAAACCGCTTTGTAACTTCATTATTCCGCTGTGCATTTTATAACTCTACTTGCAGTTTCTCATACACTGCAAGCAGTTTTGTAAGTATAGAGGATTACGTTTAAATAGAGGGCAAAAAATTTGAAACAGCTATTCACCCCCCCCTCTAGCTGTATTTTCACCCTTGTTGCCACCTTTGGGACCAACAAGCCCCTTTTTTGAAAGAGAACAGCGTCCCTGCTGATAGAGGTTGGAGGAACAAATTTTTCTTTGCAAGGAGAAATACCCTGGGTCAAGAGGAGGGTGTAATTTCCAAGTGGAGGTCTCAAGGTTGTGCAGATAATTTTTCTTACTCTATTAATGTTTCTTAACATCTTGATAGCTAACCACTTGAATTTCTTTTGGTGTAGTTGCTAAGCTGAGCGTGCTTTCTGCTCATAAAGATGAGACAGAGGAGAATGTGAAGAAAATCTATGAGTTGGATCCATTAATAAGGTCTTTCAAAGCATTCCCAGTCTTGTTTTCTGTAAATCCAGAAGAAGAACTTAACCCCAAAGAAACTCTACCAGATTCCATCAAGATGTCCACAGGTTCAACAAACCTCTTAATGTTTTTTCCTATCTCCAATTTATTCTAGTCCTTTCAAGTTGTTTTAATACTATATCCCTTTGTCACAGCTACACGCTCCAAGACCACCGTGAGTGCTGCAGACCTACTGGCTGAAGCTAAGGCAAAGAGGATTGTGAAGAAAAATAACAAGCCCCCAACTCCCCATTCTGCAGTATCTATCTCTGAAGCAAATGCGTCCAAGAAGAAGGAGGAAACCAAGAAGAGGAAATTGACGGAGGCTGAAGCCACAGATGTGGGTGGTGATTTGAATGTGGAAAAGACAAGAGAGAAGTTTAAAGCTGCGAAGACAGAGTTTATCGACAAGGTGAAATAAGGAGATTTTGAACCTTATACCAAAGAATTCATAGGAAATTAACACTTCTTTTTCACAGGTTTCGGAGATTATGATTCCTATTATGGATCAAGTTGATATTTTGAAGATCAAAGCGGCTAAATGTAGCCACGAAGCTGAAGAAAGAAAGAAAGAAGCTACCAAATATGCTGGGGAACTAGAGAGGTTGAAGAAAGAAGAAAAGACACATGCCGGTGTGGTGGAGAAATTGAAGAAAGATATTGATATTTTGAGGAAGGAGGTGGAAGTTGTTCGTGCCGAGAAAGTGAAGGAGAATGAAGCTCATTCGAAGGAGCTTGAAGCAGCGAAGGAAGACTTCAAATTTAATACCACCAAGGCACTGTTTGAAGCTAGAATCCAACTTATGAAAGAGTATAAGAATGGATTGGCTTCAGGTTGGGATGTGGAAGAAGAAAAAAGATCTTTAGAATATTTCATTGGTGAACCTGTAGATGGAGAAGAGGTGAACTCTCCGGCCCTTGAAGCCCTGGTTGATGATGCTAATAAAGCTTTGAGCACCATAGTGGTAACACCAGTTGAAGAAAATGATCAAGGGAAGGAAACAGACACAACACCAGCGGCAGCAGACCAAAATGTTTAAATGATTTTGAAAGTTTTTAAGTAGTTTTGGAAGGAGGAGAAAACAAAAACAATTTCTTTTTTGCTTATTTGCCGTACCATCGCTGGTGGGCAACAAATGGGGGGTCTATCCCCAAAACAAGTATATTTTGGTATGTAATGGCTCATAAGAGCCCAAACAATTTTATTTGGGGGTACTAGGTTGGTTTAGTACTCCAAGCTTTCTTAGGTTTTTAAGGGATTGGTTGGCTTACCCAACTTGTCCTTTAGTTGCAAAATCTTTTGGGGACAATTTAAGGTTTTATAGAAGTATTTTTAGCTTTTCAAAAATACTTGCTTGTTCATTAGATAACACGTTGATGTTATAAACAGAAGGTAACATGATAATGTTACAACCGGTAGTCACAACTTGAATAAGTGTGAAATCGTGCGCCCAGGCGAAGGTGTCAAAACCTTAATTCGTTAGAAAAGATGAAAATCTTTTAACCACATGTAAATTGTACCTTTGATCAGAGGTAACCGTTTGAAGAGATAGAACAAGTATCAGTCGTCTTGGCGTGTCAACATCTTCCATCCCTCTCCAGCTTAGAGTTTCAACATGTTTGAGTCGTACTGGCGTGTCAACATGTTGAACTTCTTCATCCTAGGTCTAAACATATTGGAGCCGTACTGGTGTGTTAATATGCATAGACCTACTCCAACTTTAGGTCTCAACATATCGGAGCCGTACTGGCGTGTTAACATGTTGAGCCTACTCCGTTTGTTCGAGTTGTATACCTTGCAAAACAAATTCAGGTTAGGGTTGGGTGTTAGCGTAGCTAACACCCCTCCGATGCTTAAGTTAGTAAGGATTCTCAATAAAACTTGATAATTTGAAACATGTGAATGAATTTGACACAAAATAGATCATACCTGAGAAGTCTAGTTGTTAATAACTGGACTTACATAAAATAGAGCTTCAAATGAATGGCATTCCAACTCCTAGGGATCCTGTCTCCACTTGGGGTTGATAACCAATATGCACCTTTGCCAGCTTCAGCATCGATGAGATATGGTCCTTCCCACTTGGGAGCTAGTTTACCTGCATTCAGTTCTCTTGTATTTTGAAATACTTTTCTCAAAACTAAATCACCAACCTGGAATCTTCTTATCCTAACATTCTTGTTGTATGATCTAGCAATCCGTTCTTTGATAAGTACCATCCTTATCTTGGCTAAATCCACGATCTCATCAATTGTATCTAAATCTTGGGTTAACAAGAGGTTATTTTCATCTTGAGTTAATAAGCCATACCTTCTTTGTTGGGATTGTCACCTCATTTGGAATTACGGCTTACGCCCCATATACCAAAGAATATGGAGTTCTACACTGTGGCCCACTTTTGTAGTGGTCCTATCGCCCAAAGTACAAGTGGTAACTCTTGACCATTTAACTTCTTTTGATCTAGGCGCTTCTTCAAGTTGTTGACGATCAACTTGTTGCTTGACTCAGCTTGACCATTGGCTTGAGGGTGGACAGGCGTAGACATGATCATCTTGATGCCCCAACGAGCACAAAAATCTCTAGTCTTCTTACTTATGAATTGGGACCAATTGTCGCATATGATTTACGAAGGCATGCCAAACACGCTTATAATATTTTTCTTTAAAAATGAAATTACCTCCTTGTCTCTTACTTGCACATAGGCCTCTGCCTCAATCTACTTTGAGAAATAATCAGTCATTGCCAACATGAACACTTTGCCACCAGGGGCCTTAGGCAGCTTGCCCACAATATCCATGCCCCATTGCATGAAAGGCCACGATGAGACAATAGAGTGTAGAGGTTACGCGAGGTTGATGCAAGATGTTCTTTGTGTCTTTGGCGGGCATCACACTTTTGTACATAGCTCATGGCATCTTGATGCATGGTTGGCCGGTAATAACCGAGTCTTGAGGGCCTTCGACGCCAACACTTTTCCACCAGAATGATTTCCACATATTCCTTCATGAATTTCTTTTAGCACCGGTTCATCTTGCTCATTATCGATACATCTCAAATAGTGCCCTGCAAAAGATTTCTTGAACAAGACATTATCTATTAAAACGAAAGTTGAAGTACGAATCTTAAAAGATCTAGCATTCTTAATATACGGCGGAATAGTCCCAAGTTGAAGGAACTCGATTATGGGTTGGGTCCAAGATGATCTTGCATCTTGTGTCCCATCAGGTTGAGTAACCACTTGAGTTTCCTCAACTTTGTCTATTGTCGGGAACTTAACATAAATAATGGGAATATTAGTATGCAACATTGATTTGCAATTTGAACCCAAGTTGGCCAATGCGTCCGCTTCTGCATTCTCTTCTCTAGGGACTCGTTCCAAAGAGAATGACAAAAATTTCGAGGCTAAAGCTTTGACATGTTGGAGATATAGAGTCATCTTGGAATGCTTCGCCATATAAGCGCCATTGAAATGGTTAGCAAGTAATTGAGAATCAACATATACATTTATATGAGTAATGTTTAGACTTAAAGGCGTAGTTAAACCCATGATTAAAGCTTCATACTCGGCTTCGTTATTCGTTGCATTGAATTCACAAGATACGGCTTGAGGTATGATATCACCTTGAGGGGATTTTAGAACTATTCCCAAGCCAATTCCTTTGGAATTTGAAGCTCCATCTCTGTGAACAGTGTCCAAAATCTAGGAATAGTTTTACCTTCAAGTTGCTTTGTACTTCCGAGTTCCACCTCGGGTGCAAACTTGGGCTGAAGTCTGCTACAAAATCAGCTAGAGCTTGAGATTTGATAGCTGTTCTTGGCTCATATGATATGTCGTAGGTGCTCAACTTGACTGACCACTTGGCCAATATGCCTGACATTTCTGGAGTTCTCAACACATTTCTCATAGGATAGTTAGTTCTAACTTGGTTATAGAATGTGTTTCAAAATAATGACGTAGTTTTGTAGCAGCGGTAGTTAAGGCTAAGATTAATTTTTCGAGATGAGAATACCTCGTTTGACATCTAGTAAAGATTTGCGATATAATATACGGGATGCTTTGTTCACCTTGGATTTCTTTCACCCGATCTTGCACTAGCTTGCATTCTCGAGATACGGACTAAATATAAATAAAGGTGCTCACCTCGTTACGGTTTAGCAAGTAGAGGTGACATCATTAAGTATTCTTTAAGTTGTTTGAAAGTTGCTTCATGTTGGTCGAGTCCATTGGAAGAGTTTATTCTTCCTTAATACTTCGTAGAATAACTGCGCTTATCGGATGATTTAGATATAAATCTATTTAGTGCGGCTACTCTACTGTTAACCTTTGGACATCTTTGATGTTCTTGGGAGATTCAAGTTGAGAATGGCTTTGATACTGCTCGGGATGGCTTCAATTCCTCTCTTGGTCACCATATAACCCAAGAATTTTCTGCTTTAACACCAAAGCGCACTTGGTGGATTAAGCTTCATGTTGAAAGCTTTCGAGATGTTGAACGCCTCGGCAAGATGCTCCACATGATCTTGATATGCTTGGACTTGACTACCATATCATCTATGTAGACTTCCATTGTCTTGCCAAGTTGATCTTTAAACATCTTGTTCGAGCCTGCGATAAGTTGCCCTGCATTTTTAAGACCAAATGGCATAGCAATATAACAATATATACCTTAGGAGTCATGAATGCTTTGTATCCTCTTGATCGAGGGCTCCATTTGAATTTCTTTGAAAACACGAGGACGCATCCATGAATGTTAAGATGTCGTGGCCACATTTGTCTCGTCAACTAGAGAATCCAATATGAGGGAGAGGGAATGGATCCTTCGGGCAAGCCTTGTTCAAGTGCAGCGAAGTCCACGCATACTCGCCACTTGCCGTTCCTCTTTTCTACCACCACAACATTGGCTAACCACCTTGGATATTGAACTTCTCTGATCATATTGGACTTCAAAAGCCTCTCAACTTCATCCTTTATGATACGGTTCCGCTCTGGCAAACTTTCCTTCTTTTACGATGGACGGGACGGATGGTTGGATCAATGTTCAACTTGTGAGTAATGATGTCCTTGCTTATTCTGTCATGTCCTCATGCTTCCACGCAAAACAACATTTCGACTCTTCAAGAACTCAATCAGCTCCTCCTCAATTTCGGATGGAAGATCTGTACCAACTTGCACTTGGGCCTCAGGGTTTGACTCATCAACAGAAACACTTTTCGTCTCATGCTCCTCTGCTTCAAGAACATCCTGGGCCTTTTTCTTTAATTGCTATGCTTGACGAGGGGCCCGAACTTGCTTTCATATTAACCTTGTAGCACTCTTTAGAAGCCTCTTTGGTTTCCCTTCAACTTGGCCACACCCCGAGGTGTTGGAAACTTGACAGTTTGGTGATAAGTTGACGGCACGGCCTTCATGTTGTGGATCGAGGTCTTCCCAAGATGACATTGTACGAGGAAGAGCATTCAATCACAGAACCTTTCCATAGAATTCATACCCTCCAAATAGATTGGCAACTTGATTTCTCCCATTTGTTTGCTTTATCTCACACTGAACCCTACCGGTACGGATGAATTCTTCACAACTTCGGTCAAAGGAATGCCCATCTCTTCAAGAGCATGAGTGAAGATTATGTTGGCATTTGCCGCCATCAATCGAGAATTCTCTTGACCATACAATTAGCAATCTGCACTTGAACAACTAAACCATCATGATGGGGGTCCAACATGTTGGCTTTATCCTCATCTTCAAAGGAGATAACTTGACCATCGGTGAAATCGCGACATCTTGAGGGTATTTCGCCCGTGATCCTCCTTAGAACTCTTGGCATGACGCTTGGCTGCGAGTAAGTTGTTCCACAAATATGGGATCCACGAAATAACATTTACTACCTTGGTGGGTGGAGGAGGTGCAACTTTCTCGGGTGCAGGTGCTCCACTGAATCGGGTTCTTTAGACTCACTTCGACCCTCTTCTTACCCAACAAATCCTTAAGAAGACCCTTGGATAATAAATGAGCAATCTCCTTCCTCAAGGCAAAACAATTCTCGGTGGTATGCCCAAAATCCTCATGAAATGCGCACCACTTGGACTTGTCCTTCCAAGTTGTTAGGCGATCACTCTTCTTGGGCCATCTTGCTTTATCTCCAAGATTTCCCATGGCGCAAAGTTCTGCAATGTCCTGAAGCGGTATTCGAAATTTTAGGATAATCATTATCATCCCCATCTTGATCATCATCTACAAAATGAACTTTAGAAGATTCGGATTTAACGGGGTTTGCCTGTTGGACTTATAATGATGGGAATCCGATTTTACGTCGAGGCTCGGAATAGAGGAGTAGGGGTCCTCCCGATCGACTTCCCCGATGCCCATTTGTCATCCTCTGAAGAATCGATGAAAGCGAGGCTGCGGTTCTGATTTCTTCAAGTTGTTTGCGGGAGTCATCACCAACTCATTATAAAATAGAGAGCTCTTCTTCAAGCCTATACGGAATGCTTAACGTAGCCGTGGACACGTCAAGTTGGGTATAGTCACTTTGCCTCCTTGTTAAACATGTGCAAATATTCTTTAAGACTTTCGTTAAGTACATTTGCACAATTCTATAAAGGTCACTAGTCAACTTGTCAAATGCCCTATTGCACGAAAATTGATTAATAAACATATTGACAAGTTGAGCGTAAGAAGAAATAGAGTTTAGGGAAGCCTGTTAGCCATTTTAAAAATTTGGTCGACAAAGTTGAGCCAAAAGCCCTGCAAAAACATGCTTCTCTAAAAATAGGGGGATACTTATAATATCCATTGATTCTGATATGACAACACATGTTATGTTGGGGTCGGTGCTTCCATCATACTTCTTAAATATGAGGATGAAAACTTCTTTGGGATCTCCACAGCTATTTATTCTTTGGAACAAAAGCAGAGATTCGTTATAGCAAGTTGGAGAAACTTGGTGATACGGCAAGTTGACTCCGGGCACACTTCTCGAAGCAAACTCTTTAATGGTGCTGCATTGTAGGCGCCGATTCTGCGAACACATGGAACATCACTTATTACCACTAGAGATGCTAAAAGCTATTGAGTCAAGTAATCTGCCATTTCGTCATGTTTCGTTAAGTTTTGACTATGCACCGATTAGTTTGGGACTAAAGCTAGTACGAGATAACGAGGAAAGGTCAAAGCTGCCCACAGGGGAGCAATATCTCGTAGCGAGATGGCGTGTCTCGCGCGAGATATCCCCCTGCTGCCAGTTGCGAGGCAGCGACGGTTCCCTCGTCGATTTCAATCTGCGTGGGATAAAACTTTTATCTCTCAGACTGACAAATAGGATTTAGAGTACGGAACCATCTTGATAGTGTTTGATCTCATCTTGACACTTCCCTGACCCTATAAATACTTGGTGACTTCCAAGGTTCAAAGAGGTCCACGAATTTTCACAACACACACACATTTTGTTGGTTTCTCTCCTTGAAAGAATCCTACAAAATCACCACACAAGCTTCCTTGTGGATTTGTTTATCTGACCACTTGTTGGTAAACAAACATCAAACTCAAGTCAAGGACCGAGGCGAAGCTACGTCAGTGTCAAGAGTCGATTCACAAGCTTGAGTCGAAACTACGCCCCAAATCACCTCACGCAAGGTATTACCCTAAATCCCTTTCTAATTGATTGTTAGAGTGGTATAAGTCCATAGAATCTAGGATTGGCCTAGAGCCTCTCCAAATCATGGAAGCGGTCTCGAAGCAATCGATCCTACATCCAGATTTAATCCCGTTAAATGGACCTTTGTTTATAATATTTAAAATCGTTTTCTCTTCTTTTGAAAACCTCTCTTTTCTTTAGCAAGACCGATCTCAGGATTGGGTGAAATGGATGCTCAGCTTGACCTACCCATTTCATAACCTAAGCCCCGAACCCAAATCTCTTTCAAAATGGTTTTCCTATTTTCTCCAATCGAATAATATGGGTGGCGACTCAAAAGCGAAAAGGATAAAAATTCCTCCTTTCCCTCACTGGCCTTCTGATGGCGACTCATTTGAGATTTAAAATTAAGAGGCTTAAACTTGCGTCAAAATTAAAAAGAGGTTTTCAAAAAAAATTTTGTAAATTCGAATTCTTTGCTCTCGGATGAGGCATAGCCTCGCGGCGAGATATCATATCTCGTCTTTGCGAGATCTTCCTTGTGCAATCTGGTTGTTTACTGGTTTCTCCCGTTTGTCTCGTAGTCCGAGACGAGAGCCGAACATGCAAGGGGATCCCAGAATTCCTTATCTGCGAGTTCCCGCATCTTAAGGCACTCCCTTAAGGTGTAGAACTCGAACCTTCGTTTCCTTTAAATAATTGATTATTATTTATGAGGAACTGCGTGCGATTAGGTTTTATTTAATTAAAGTCCGGTCATTTGGGGATTCGGAATTTGTAAATTGAATTGTTTATCTACTCTTTCTCTCTCTTTATGTGGAACTACGATGGCACGAGTCTTCCTAATTTGGAAAAAACGTAGGGCAACCACTTGGTGCGGCCACTATCTGTTTTCCTTTTGATTTTTCAAAAAAAAAAAACTCTCTATTTTACTCTTTATCACCTAGATTGACTATCACACACGCGCGCTCATGTATAAGCTGTCATTTGCAACGCATACCCTCACATAAACCCGGGACCCACACTAAGGACGGATGACGGTAACCACCCTAGTCGCCGGTCTCTCCGAGATTGGACAATCCCACTCCGCGTATTCAATCCGCTTAGATTGTCATATCGCGAGGAGCACAGCCTTCCGATGCACCGCCATGCATTCTAATGTAGATTGACCTTTTAGGATCACTCCGTGGCCAGAGTCGGTTTTGACTCGGTGATCTTTTCTTGTTTTTGACCAAAACAAAGCCATACAAAATTGACGTAAAGAAGGATTCGAAAAGTCCCGCCGGAAAAGTCCCGCCGGAAAAAGTCCCTTCGGAATGAACCTTTCGGATGTCCGCTTTGAAAAAAATACATATATGTATAATCCTTGAAAAACTGATCTTACATGGCTTTGTTTTACAAAAATCGGATTGATTGCTTAGTCGTTAGGTTCGATAAAGGCCTTAGAAACCCCTCAAGCAGGACTTTCCGTTCCGATCAAAAATTAGGTCTAAATAAAAATCGACTTTCCGTGTGGTTATCTCGCGGGACTGACATATCTCAGCGCGGGATAATGCTTCTGTTTGCTAAATTTGAGCTGAGCCATTACAGGCACCTTCCGGCTTGTTGGGGGCTAGATCACGATATACGCATCTCTTACGCCCGAGTTTTCGAAGCTACTCAACTCCGAGACTCCCTGACCTGATGTCCGACGTCGACAACATTCCGGGTAACGAAACTCTGTAGAAAACAACTACAATCTTACGGGAAGAAGCCAATGATCGCCTAGAAGTGCAAGCTTCCCAAATCCACACTCTTGTGGAAGGAAATTCAAGAGCTTAGGGCTGCACTAGCCAACAAAGAAAAGAAGAAGAAAAATGATTCTTCCTTCGGAGAAGAGGAGTCATACACCAAAAGGGCCAAGGGTCGCTGCAAAAGCAAAGGCAAGAAAAAGAGGTACGAGTCTAGCTCGTCATCTTCCTCATCTGACAATGAAAGCTACGCATCCAAGAAAGAAAGCAAGGGGGAAAGCAAGAATTAACCCCTTACCATGGCCATGCTAGAAAAGAAACTTGCATCCCTCGATGTGAGTAAGGGAGCCTCGCTCTCTATTGATTACGATACCCTTCGTCAGTCCATGTCAAAGCTTCCTAGAAAGTACAAGACACCCGACATTGCAAAATTCAATGGCACCACCTGTCCCAAATCACATTTGGAGACTTACTCTTGGGCCATGCTACCTATGGGTGTCGATGACAACCTGTTGGCCCAATGCTTTCCACAAACTCTCGACGGTGCCACTAGAGATTGGTATATGACCCTTCCACTCTCTACAAGACTCAACTGGCCACTCGCTAGTTGTACTTTCCAAAAGCAATACGAGGACAACTCCACTTATCGCACCACTAGAAGGGATCTTGAGCAAACCAAACAGCTTCCGAACGAATCCTTCACAGATTTTGTCAAAAAGGTGGAGAACCAAACGAACCGAAATTGTTGATAGGCCTAGCCTAGATGAACAAATTCACATCCTCATAGAATGCCTTAGAGAGGAATATCAAGACAAGCTAGCCGG